>JAYXIM010013286.1:0-23951 GCA_037575425.1 Anastrepha fraterculus | reverse complement strand
CATTTGTCTTTATCATTTCTCGTGCAATCCAATTATTCCATGCAATTACCTAACTCACTAGGCCAACATAATTGCATGCAACATTTCTTGATCTCTGACCACAAAACATTTAAAGGAGATGAAGAAGCTGTTAAATTAGCCGGAGAAGTCGCAGAAAGATCACTAATGGGAACCGGCACCTTCTTCGCGGTGAGGGGAAAAAATTAAACGAGCAGAGTGGAAGATTCAAAAAGTACTTACTGGCATGGTATAACTCGAGTCGGTCAAGGAATAAACTCGGTATTATCGAGATATGGTCGAAAGCTCTCTGTCGCTATTGCTGTTTAGCCTAAGAGCTGTAATCTGAACATAAGAAGAAAACGATTATTAAAAATTGTTCAGCGTTTATGGTACATCCGCTACCAGTTGCCAACCACTGCTAATGTATCAACTCACACAAACACACTCAAGTAACTACATACTTACGTATACATATACATACATAATTGAACAATAGGAGCAAATATGTTTAGTTACTTTCCGCTTGCAGCTACCAACATTGTTGCCCATTGAAGCCACAGTTGGTCGCATGGCTTCATTATTTGAAAATGCAAGTACAACAAATATTGCACAATAATACCCAGTTTTGATGTGTCCTCTTTGCTTTCATTTCCACATGTACATATACAGTATATAAGTACACATTCCAATTTATTATGACAATCAGCAGGACTTTGGGGAATGCGTCAACAAAGAATTCCTGACTTAATTTCATTTTAATTTACTTCCATGCGACTTATGACTAGCCGAATACCGCCATTGTATTCTATTTTTAGCCTTTTATGATTGGTTGATGTGGTAGTGGGTAGAGTGGGTAGCAGAATAAATATATCCCACATACAAAGGTTTTTATACGAGTATAACCAATCTTGCCAGAATTTAGATAGATATTGACATATTTGTCCCAAAATGTTCACAACGCTGAACAATTGATTGAAGCATTTATCTTTGTCTGAACGTCGGTATGACCTATGAGCACACAATAACTGAAGCAAAAATTAAGTTATGTAACAAAGCCTACATATGAGTGCTTGTCCCAAAGAAAATTGAATGGATGCGATATTGATAAACATTCGTAACTGTACGAGTACATCTAAGATACCGGAACTCCATACGAGGCACTTGTCAAAATGTGTTTAACTTTTATGTTGGGCGCTGTCTAGGCGTGTAATTATTGAGTGGGTATACTCAGAATGGGCGGCCACCAGAATGGGCTGTGGCATGACATGGAACACACAATGGTAGAAAAAGTAGAAAGATCTCCGAATGTATTTCTGCAATGCAATAGCGGACTGACACCTAAACAGAATTATTTGAAATGCAGGCTGATTCGTAAATTTCAAACTTTTATAAGAACATTCCTATCCCTAGAGTCTTTTTTATTATATATAACACATTATTTTATTATTATAAACGAAAATTTTTATGAATTGGGCAGATGCCTATGAAGTGTTGGATGTTTTCAGGGACATCCAAGTTGCAAACTGTACAGCTCGTAGAAAGTACATTCTAAAAAGGTCTCGCGTTTAGGTTAAAAAGATTTCCTGTTGCACGAAAAATTAAGCTAATAGCATAGGCAAGAATATGAGCACTGAAATATTTAATATCTTTAACCCGGGACCCGGTGGTCTAGAAATTTCAAAAAATCGATTTTTGTTTTTTCGATATTTCGAAAGTATAGTATCTGAATAAAGATCCAGCGGCTACGCTGGCTGGGTCATGTCGTCCGAATGGATACAAACGCTCCGGCTCAGAAAGTATTCGATGCGGTACCACCTGGTGGTGGCAGAGGAAGAGGATGGCCCCCTTTGCGTTGGAAAGATCAGGTGGAGAAGGACTTGGCTTCACTTGGTGTGTCCAATTGGCGCCGGTTAGCACGAGAAAGAAACGACTGGCGCGCTTTGTTAAACTCGGCCAAAATCGCGTTAGGAACTATCGCACCAATTAAGAAGAAGAGAAGTATCTTAAGAATATAATGTAAAATTTTCATGTCGAAATTCCCAACATTATAGCTTCTACAGCCCATTAACTAGGTAGAGAGCGGTCCGCGCTCCTGTACCTCAAACTTTAAACTTATTTATCTCGAAACGACTTTTTTCGGCCTGGTGTGGTCAAAAACAAAAACAAAATCTATTCAACCGAATCGTTTGAAATTTTAATATGTTGTTCACAACATCAGTCCCCATCGCCCACATTAGAATCCTAATACTATTTCGTATTTTTTTAATTAAAAAACTGAAAAAACCCCGATTTTTAGAGTGTCAAATTCAAAACCCCGCGGTACATAGCTACAGTCATACTGATTAATAATTTTTTGGTTTTTTTGTTTCAGATAAGTAGAAGAGCCAACATGGACAACACCGCCCAGGTCTAATTTTTCGGGAGGGTCAACCTCAGCACCATTTTTTTAAATTATTAAAATAAAAAAAAAAATTTCAGTTTTGTATGTAAAAGAAGTTAAATAAAAGGCATAACAAATTAAATATAAATTAAAATATATAAAAAAATAAATAAAAACCACCGGGACCCCTGGTGGTCTAGATCTCGAAAATTTTGGATATTTTCGCCAATTTTTTCACAATAAAAAAAAACAATATTTAAATTTAAGTGCTGAGTTAGCATAAAAATCGTGAGATTCTGATTAATACCGGAATTATGACTTTAAGGTCAAGATCAAGGCGACCTTACAAATTACGAAATAGGGAACAGCTCAGTATTGTAGGACTTGTGAAGAAAGATGTTAAGATAACTGCTTCAAATGTGGAATATGAAGTAAGGAATAAGTTTCAAAAATATATTGGTGCTTCAACTGGCGGAACAGTCTTAAGAAAAGCCAATTATCCTGGAGAGTTGCTGGGGTGAAGCGACTTAGATAGATGTATATATTCATTTATTTTGCACAAAAAATCTTATAAGCCATGTCAAATTATAAGCCAATCCTATTTGCTTAAAATCCATAGCCCAGAAAGCATTTCTTTTTAAAACTATTTTTGCGAGCCATGTGAAGCTTAAACTTGACATTGCAGCGTTATTCTTTTTTTAGATGTTTCTGGAAAGCCATTTTGGGTGGTGTAAGTATCACACCCGAGTGGCTTCCTTATTGTTTCCCTAAGAAATAAGCATAAAAACGCATGGCTTTAGCAAATGAGGATACCCAAGTCTCGAGGGTTTTTGGAAGAAAGTAATTTTTTTGGATGAAATTTTGCATTTTTGGGCAGCTCTGAATAAAGAAAAGTTATTGCCAACAGTGAGACTTGATGGGGTTGGTGTGGAGGTGTTTGGCAGCTGGTGGCGTAGGAAAATTGCAGTTTATTGATACAACCTGCATAAGCCAGCTTATTTGAAATTTAAAGTTTTGATCTCATCTCTTGAGCTTGATTTTTCTTTGCCTAATGGTGTTTTCATTGACCCTTTGAAATCTTGTGCATAATTATTATTATTGTCTATAAATACTATTACATTTAACTTATGTTAGTAGTCCGTAAAAATTTGTTGTTCATAGACTTTATATACATAAGTAAATAAATAAATAAATGACGCGGGTACCCAACAAGTTGCAAAAGGGGGAATATTTTTTGAGAGTTTTTTGAATATCTAAATTTTTTATAACTGAGCGCAGACTTTGGAGTTTGCAATTGAAATCTGTTATTTATTTATAAAATGCTGTTATCTAAAACGAATTATGCATTAAAAAAATATGAATAAACAAGTTTTTTTTTCAAAAACTGAAAAACTTTTTGTATTGTTACTTTTTCAACTACCTCAACTTTTCCAATAGCGGAACGTATACTTTTGACACTAAGTGTATGTACAATACTTACATATATGTCGAAACTATAGTTTTCGTTAGTAAAAATTATTATAAATCTCATCCCGGCAGCAGATTTACAGGCGCCCAGACAAGTTAAAGTTCTGCAAAAAATATTTTTGTGAGTATCCTTCCCATTTCACTACCGCCTTCTTTCAACAACAGCAGTAATAATAGTAATTACAGATTTACAGTTCTAGTGCAAATTTAATAACAGATAACTACAAACAAGTAAAATAGATAGCTCTTGTTGTTGTCAGTATTGTTATTGCTTTTCTAGTAAATTTACCTATTTCCTGCTGGTATGTACACATATGTGTGTATGTATGAATTCCATCAGCATTGACGACAACATACAGAATCATTGCATATTTTCTCGACAATGAATTCTCAATTATGAGGTCGTATAAAAATTGTTTTTGCGGTAACACCAAATGGAAGTACCAATCAAGAGAGTTACAAAGAAAAAAATATGAACTAAGTAAGTGTCTTTAAATTCCTATTAATAAGTAACTGCTTCGAAGTTGTATAAATATTGACGCATTGACTACACCAAGTGGATTCTCCATCGACTTGACGACTCCACACACAGTAACGCATTGGAAATTCGTGGAAATTCAAACTCCAATAGAATTCATGGAATTTCAACAACAAAACACACACACGCACACATGCGCACATGCATCTGTACTATCCGAGTTACAGCGTTCTAACAAATGTTTCGAGTCTGCTGCATCATCATCTAACTATGAACCAATACCTACGTACAAAGTAGTGCAACATTGAATTACCCATTTGTATACATACACGCATATATCCATATATGTATATGCACGCACACATAAGCAAGAAAAATAAAAGCACATCGCGTTCTCGAGCGTTGCGCTCGCAAGCAAGCAGCATCGAATGGCAGATCAAAATAAAAGCACACACAAATATGTATACGAAATTGAAGTGTGTCATAACTTGCAACAACAACAATAATCACAAAAACAAGCGTAAGCAACATCTAAACAAGCGCAATAGCAACAGTATGCAACAACTACATATCACCGCATTGCCTTAAAAACACTTCACAAGCACTCTGGCACGCTGCTATACTTCTTGTGTTTATTGTTGATGTTGCTGCTGCTGCCAATAGAGCTCCGATGCCGATAAAGCTGGTCTGCTCCAATTGCAGTTGGTGTTGTTACTGTTGCAATATTAGTTGTAACACAGCGAATGCCTCAACCAAATCAGGCTAACAACCACATTGATGCACGAACTGAGTGTCAAGTAGAAGTATTTAGAAGTGGAAGAACTAGAGCTCGCACTCTTTTCCCCATCAGCAAATTGCGCCCCCCCCCCCCCCATTGGTGCACATAAGGGCAGCTGTGCGTATGAACCTCTTTTATTCGTTGCGAGAATGTGTGCGCTTGCCCCATAAATGCCAGTGGCTAGCAAATAATCTAGTTTGATTTAATTGAGTTGGAGCAGAAATTTTTATTTGAAATTACTTTAAATATTTTAATAAATACTTCGAAAAAAGTAATGCAGCTGGTTTGCTGCCAATAATTCTTTAAATATTTCAGTAATGAGGAGAAAGGTTGATGAATGAACTTGAATACTTAAGCTTCTTCGTTCAATTAACTTACAATCTTTAAAAACACTTAACGAATTCACCTTTAGCTTCGTCCTATGAATTCACTTTTACCGGCCTAACCATATCAACACGACTTCAGCGAAGTAGTAACTTGAGTCTCGTAAACCGGAAAAAACCACACTCAGTCATGTCAGATGAATCGGAAGCTTGCAGACACTATCAGTGTTTTTGTTGAAATATAAGCGAGCATTTTTTTAGGTTCACGAACAGCCAGTGGTCGCTGGGAACCAAATCTGGCGAATACGGTGGGTGTAGGGGTAATTCGAAGTAATGTAGTTTTGCCATTGCTTATATTGACTTATTGAACGCTTGTTGTGCTTCGGGTGCTTTAGCTGAGAGGCACCATTCACTGTCCACTCAGATGACGATTGTTTTGATTCCGGAGTAAAGCGATGGATCCATGTTTCGTCCTTTGTCATATATATATATATATATGGGGCATTCTTCGCCAACCGGACACCCCCATCTGCCCAGAACAGTTTTTATAAAAAAATTTTTCCCTATGCCGAAATAAAAGCTTATGTCATGTACTTTAATTTGTCATGTGGAACTTTTTAAATATTCAAGATGGACCTACTTTTCTAAAGGGATTAATGCATCGATCTCTTCTCGATTTTCCCGACATTTTTTAGGCGATAATAGTTCTGAAAAGAACTGTTTGACAGGTATTAGATATTAATTTATTCTTTCAGAATTTTTTATAATAATCTCCAGACAGTTTAACGATTAAGACATATACAGAACTTGTGCTGTCAATAAAACTGTTAAACAATGTTTTACGAAGTTTAGCGATATCGACAACAGATGCGATAATAGTTCTAAAAAGAACTGTTTGACAGATTTATTTTTAATAGTTTATTCGTTTAGACTTTTCTATAATTTGTTCAAATTATTTCTGTACCGTTTGACATGTGAAATACATCAAGAACTAGTGCTGTTAATGAAACAGTCGAACGTTGCACCAGAATCTCTCTCTCTACTTTTCTTAACAAACTACTTCATTTTTTTTGGTGTTTTCCAACATATTTGTCAATATTCGTCGTCCATCTTGAATATTTAAAAAGTGCCACATGACAAATTAAAGTACATGACATAAGCTTTTATTTCGGCATAGGGAAAAATTTTTTTTATAAAAACTGTTCTGGGCAGATGGGGGTGTCCGGTTGGCGAAGAATGACCCATATATATATATATATGAAAAGAAATATATATATATATATATATATATATATATTGGCGTATATATAATTGGCGCTTACACCGTTTTTGGGTGTTTGGCCGAGCTCCTCCTCCTATTTGTGGTGTGCGTGTTGATGTTGTTCCACAAATGGAGCGACCTACAGTTTCAAGCCGACTCCGAATGGGAGATATTTTTATGAGGAACTTTTTCATGGCAGAAATACACTCGGAGGTTTGCCATTGCCTGCCGAGGGGCGACCGCTATTAGAAAAATGTTTTTCTTATTTTTGCTGTTTTGTCGAGATTCGAACCAACGTTCTCTCTGTGAATTCCGAATGGTAGTCACGCACCAGCCCATTCGGCTACGGCGGCCGAATGACATATACTCGTATTCACATATTGACGCAAAAATTCGGGCTTATTACGTTGAAGTATGACCAAACTCAGCTCAACACGTTCTTTGTTTTTGGTCAACAGCCAGCAAACGAGGTGCCCACTTTCAACAGAGATTTTGTGGATTTTACCGCCTCATTTGGACATCCACTGCGTTTTGCATCATCGGTTTCTCTACGACCACGTTTGAAGTTAGCAAACCATCGTTTTATTGTTGTTTCAGATGGAATGGCCCAAGACAACAATAACCAAAGTAACGACACTCTTATCAAAATCACTCAGAAACTAATGGATAGAATATATTGAAATTCAAAATAGTGTTGCTGCACTTACTGGTTTGTCAATCAATCCTGCGGAGTTTTTTGCGAGAACAACAGGACTTAACGGGGTATTCTCCTTGATAGCCCACTTTAGTATTCTGCTCTCTCTATAGTTAATAATTGGATTGCGCCCAGTATTTGCTTTATTTGCTAAATACTCTCGTTTTCTAATTAATAGAAATAGAAAATTACTTTGTCATTATCACTAGCTGTAATTGAATTAAATGTGCTTAAGAATTTATGACATTTTAATAAAACAACAAAACAAATATGTATATATTTAAACTTTAATGCAATCTACAATAAATAAAGACAATTTATACATTCAGAGCTCTCCATTTATCTTATAAATATTTCCTGAAACTGTCTGCTTACTAAAATTATTATTTAATTTTCATTTAAATTTGTGCTTCGTGTTGCTTTGCTGTGTTAATTTTTCAACCTTTTTATTTTGTGGGAATTTCTTATGCACTGAATACACAACACAGATCCTATTGTTCACCTCCATAGCCAAAAACATTGAATTGCTTTAGGCGTTCAACTACGACTATTCAACTATTTCGCATGGTTGCTTTCTACTCCTTTGTAACTTTTTTCCTACAACAAAAAGAAACTCTTAAGTACAGAAGAATAAAGTACAACTTGCAACACACGATTGTTCATATGCAATTGTTGTTTTTTTCGTCCGTTATACATTCTTACATCATGCAATAGAAGATTTAGTTTTGTTACTAATTGTAACAAAAATGTACAGTAATCTCTTATTCAGAATTGAAAATTTTGACACAACGATCAGCAAGTTTCATTTTTTGCCATAATTTGCACATTTTAATTAAATATGGTGGCTGGCGTAGCCAACGGGTTTTTGCGTGACTAGCATTTGGTAGTGCCTAGGCTCAAAACCCTCTGTAACTACGTAATTCTAAAATTATAGAAAACTTTTTTTCTAATTGCGGTCTCCCCTCTTTAGAAAATGGCATATCTTTAAATTTATGTCTGTCGTGAGGAACCTTTTCATAAAACAATCATCTCTAGGAAATGGAGCTGGAAAATCATCACTTAAGTTTGAGGAAATAGCTCGTGATCTTAGCGTGTCTCACGAATCAATTCGCAACATTTTTTACCATCAATTGGGCATGAGACGCGTGCCTGTTCGACTCGTTCCAAAAGAGTTGAATTTCTTTAAAAAAATTCATCGGAAGAAGGTTGCTGAAAACATGCTTGAATTCGGACACAACGTTTATTTAGCGCATCATAACACGCATCAATGGGTATATGAGGGGGATGAGCCACGTCTAAGTCGGTCAAAAGTGAAAGTCATGCTACTCGTTTTCTTTGATTATCATTCAATTCGTTCCAAATGGTTCTGCGGTAAACGGTAAATTAAGAATATTATTTGGAAGTTATGCGACGCTTGAGAGAAAATGTGCGTAGGAAAAGGTCCAATTTGTGGGAAGAAAACTCTTGAATCTTGCACGATGATAACGCACCGTCTCACAAGGCTCATATTGCGAACACTTTTTTGAGCATAAAATCGACAAATATCATCGAACAACTTCCGTATTCACCGGTGCCCCCGGTGACTTTTTTCTTTTCCCAAAACTGAATTTGCCACTTCGGGGATGCCGCTTTGAGGCGATAGAGGCCATTACGGAGAATTCGCTGAAGGAGATGAAAAAGATCTCTTCTAACGCCTTGAAAAGTTGTTTTGATGACTGTATAAAGTGTTGGCATATGTGTATTGCTTCGAATGGAGCCTATTTGAAGGCGACAAAATAAATTTTGATCATTAAGTAATTATTTTGCGTTTTATTGAACAATTCTCGGTACGTTCTTGACCACTATTTGTAGTTTGTTGTGTAAAATCAATTATTTGTAGAAGTCATAGGCAACTATTGAAATGAAGGGTTCCTAAATGTTGTTGTTTAAAAATAACACATGTAGAACATTTTTATTCTTTGAGGTTTTACTATTTTTATTTAAAATACAGGTATTAAATATTATATGCGAAAAATAATATCATTTAAATGTCCGATACGAGCACGTCTTCAGGTCAAATCTGTCAAACAGTCAATTCATGAATATCTAATTCTAGAGTATATCGGGATATCGATGTTCAGCAACACTTTGCGCTACAGCAGCGATATTCTCACTCTATTCTCCTTCTTCTATTCTCGGCAGAACCTGTTTCTTAAAATTTGTTCGCCAACTTTTGAATTGTCGACTCATTCAGTCGAGCATTTCCACTAAAAAGATCGGCCATTTTCATAATATGTTTAAAAAATTTTAACGCCTTGATCTATAGTATTACATTAACGTCTAGGAGTTGTTCACTTCTAACATCTTGGTGCCACTTGGGAAAGATGATTTATTTGTAACTTCTCCAAAGTTTTTTTATTTAAATAAAAAAGAAAACAAAAAACTCTAAATTATTTCAACGGAAAGCTGAAAGTTATTCTCATTTTTCTTGTGAAGCACAGCATTTTCTGAGTTTAGGCCTTCTCTCTCCCAGCTACCTGCTAAAATAAAAAATATCAAAACGCATAAACGAAAAATAAAAAATTTTGGTGTGTGCCTCGACACTGTCGAACATTTGGAGGGGTCTATAGATAGTTTTCTGCCAAACAAAATAAGAGTTTCCATAATGCACAAATTGATTATCTATCAACCAATATCCAAATATATAAATTTTTCACGCTTCTGGATGTTTGC
This sequence comes from Anastrepha fraterculus, assembly GCA_037575425.1. Taxonomy (NCBI): domain Eukaryota; kingdom Metazoa; phylum Arthropoda; class Insecta; order Diptera; family Tephritidae; genus Anastrepha; species Anastrepha fraterculus. The sequence goes on along the minus strand of JAYXIM010013286.1, from coordinate 13,858 downwards.
CAATATAATTTTTTTTTTTGTTAATTTTTGACTTGCACCAAGGAAAATCACCGATCTTGTCAAATAATCGCGGCCCATTATATGACCAATTTAATTTTGCATTAACTCTGACCATGTTGGGAGAATTTAGGTCTCTACCATAATATCTATGTGTACATACATTTGTGATTTGTTATACTTATGACTATTTTTTTCTTCTGATGTGCATGCGCCATACAATTTAGTTTTAAGCTTAGTGAATTACTTTTAGTTATAAAGCGATAGCTTATCAATTTCTAAATGCTCAATGTTTCAAGAAAATGATTCAATCGAAATACGATGCATTGTCAAGAAACAAAAACAACTGTACGCCGCTCAGATTGAGTCGAAACAGATTTACACCATTCAAGTATCAGATCAAACATTAATGATCTCTCTTCCTTTGCTCGGCTGCGTTATGAAGTTTTTCGTTTCACACAATCGAAAAGATAAATAAAGCTGTGCTGCAGTGTTCTTACGCTTAAAAGTATGGGATGTGTGTGATCCAAGCGGAGGGAATGACGTTTTTGAGTGTTGAGACCACCTTGGCCGTCGAGGCTGGCATACGCAATACCACCAACTGACCGACTGTGAGTTACACTCTACACACAAACGAGCACTTATATAGCGCACATACATACATATGTATGTAGGGCTGCACTTTTAATGCTTTCACAAGTATTTGTAAGAATTTTTTTTATTCATAAATGCCAAAGTTGAGCACCTGCTGCAAGATGAAACACAAGGCCGGTATTAAAAAAGCAAAATCCGCTGAAAAGTTGCAGCGATGCAACGAACTGCAACGATATTTAATGATAAAAAGCGGCAATAAACGATGAAAGGAAATATTACATGCAAATGGAGAATAAGACATATGGTACATATAAACATATGTAAAGGGTGTTTTTTTAAAAGCTTGGGAACTTATGCTGATAATGCGAAACAGAAATATTTTTGGAATGAATTTTATTTATTTTAATCTGGTAGATAATTTCATGCCATTTATTTTTCGACAATTAATCTAAAAATAATCTAATAATAGGCCTCTTCTATTCGCCACTTCTCTGCTCGCTATTTCTTTGCTCGCCTTACTTGACGAAAAATTTGCATGTGAAAGCAATAACAAAGTTATCGAGCAAGGTGCTAGTGAGTATGGTTATACCACATATAATGCTTGGCGAAAAGAAAAGAAGAAACCTAATAAATAATTCAATAAATCTAAATGAGCCAAATAAGCAAATATAGGATAATAATTCCACAATTTCCCCAATTTGGAAGTGTTCTACTGTCGTTAACCGATAAATGATGAGTTGGCAAACCTTACTCAAGGTAAAGGTCAACACAGTTTGCAATTCTCAGCTGTCAAACACTGTTATCGAAAGTTCCCACGTAGCTAAAAACAGCACCCGATATAAACTCTTTTCTTAAATGGTTTAAAAAAATACTTCGCCGAATCTCGCAAGGAAATTGTTTAGTTAAGCAAAGTCTAGTTGACTGTTAGCTGAGACAACGCACCCAAGAGGATTTATTTCAACTAGTGCTCACTTCTCACTTTGTGCTACTTCTGGAAAACTTTGAAGATGATGTTGAAATACCTACATGGATCGAAAATATAATACATAACCAGAGCAGCTCTGCCGCGATTTATAAAATACTGGACCGAGACACAGAAGGTGCACTATAGAATCCACTCATATAGGCAGTACCTCAACGTCTAGTTACTATCTTCCCTTGGGAGAGTTAAAGTATGATTGTTGGTTTTCGTCTAGGCGAAAGGTATTTACCTCACAAATCACTGTGTCGACTTCTTTTCTAAGTTGTCTGATCGAGGCGGCTGGTTGTGAGACTCTTTTGGTTTGTTCGTGAAAGTTAAGAGTGGATTTGTTAAGTTCTAACTCAGCCGTTTTAATTGCATTGTAGATTACGACCGCGAAAACCAAGCTCTGAACGAAATACACTGAATTGCTTTTTATTACTAAATCCGTCTGTAAATGCAAGGGTAATTTCTTTTAACTTTTGTGTGTCTATTATTGCGTTAAACCTACTTTTGAAGTTTACCTGACAAGCTACCTAGCTCGAGCTACCCTTCAATACTCATGTATTTCTGTGACCCAAAGGGCTTTGCGAGAATCCTTCTTAAACTAATAAATAGGCGAAGTAGGTACAGATGCTCATCTGATGAACATCTTACTAACCGGGGAATATACTCCAATGAACTGTATGGAGAAAGATGAAACTGCCAAACTGTGCTGGCATCATGTCCGGAACTGATGCACAAATGCCACAAACACCTGGGTAAACTAATTTTACCATAGGAGGAAATAAAACTCAATAAAATAGGACGAATACTAAACATTTATTTAGGAGGGCAAATTCTGAATCCATGAAGTGGGCGTAGTGCCAAATCCTCTCATTGTTAAACACCACTCGCTGCTATTGCTTTCCGTCAGTCGCTGCATGACGCACTCCACTCGTCCTTAGAATAAAAAGCAACCCTGCGGTTAAATGGTATGTAATGACCCAGCTTTTACGAACGTCAAGACACCAGCTGATCTACATCTAATCGTATATATTCTGAGCTCTGTGAACATTACGCTTTTAATTAATCTTTTTTGGGACTTTTTACACATAACAACTCGAAGTGCATGAGTTTATTTTTATTCTCTATACATAAATTTTACAAAATATCTGTGGCAGGCGAGCGATTCTATGTCAAGTGACTTAAGACATGGTCGTCAATTCTCATAAAAAGTGATCTATTAAGAAGTAATAAGAATAATAATGTTAAATTTATTAGTGTTTTTTTTTTTTTAATTTTTAAAAAGTCCTTCATTTCTGTGGATAAAATATATCTTTTAAACTGAATTTTTCACCAATAGATAGATATATATTTCAGATATAGAATATACTCTTATATTTTTTTCATTTATAGGAATTTCTTTGCCATTTTTGTGTGACTCTACTCAGTAATCTCTGAAAGTTGGAAAATAATTGGATAATATAATACTCTAATAATATATTAATCTACGGTGCTTTAGTGTGGTGGGCCGTGCTGAGGAAAACAACATACAAAATATCATACCTATGGAAAGTATTCAACGTCGTGGTGCACTTTGCCCTACAGGGGCAATTAAAACTACTCCTATGGCCGCACTTGAAAGAATACTCAACATACTGTCAACAAAATAGGTGAATTTACCTATAAAATATGCGGGCACAGCTCAATAGGCGTGAGTTACAGGGCCAATACAGACAATATGACTCCGAAATACAATTGGGAGCGGAAATTCCGAACACTAATAGAAGAGGGATGGAAAAGAGGAATGAAACCTAGCCCTAATACGTTTAATATATTTACTGACTGCTCGAAAATGTTAGACGAAGCAGGTGCAGGGATCTATTGCGCAGAGCTTGGCATCAGACATCCGTTCAAGCTGCTTAATTACTGCAGTGTATTGTAAGCAGAAGTCTTGGCTGTAAGAAAGGTTGCAGAATTAGCAATCGCAATGACATCGAGGAAATCCAAAATAAATATATACGATGACTGTCAAACACCAATAAAGGCAATAAACTCATAGAAATTGCACTAAACATTTATTTCAAAGCAGGGAGGCCATAGAGAGATTGGCCGCAGACAGACGGCTGTACATCTATTGGGTACCCGGGCATACGGAAATGAATTTATAGATGAGATTGCCAAGAGCGCAGTTCGCATGCCATTTGAAAAAGGAAACGACATATTAAAGCCTTTTCTTTGTTGGGACAACTAGCAAGTGCAGCACTCAGACAAAATTAAGTTCATTGTGCTACACTTGGATTGGATTCCTATTAATTTTCTTTAAATTTATCCGATCTCCGAAGAAATCTGAGTAGATCTTGTGGTGCTAAGGAGCCAAGGTGGTCGCTTTTTAACACATCAGTGCAAAAGACCTCAAACCTGATTCGAGCGAAGGCGGGGCAGACGCTCTCATCCTCCTCTTAACATGCTAAAAAGAGTGCACTGCTTGAGATAGCTACCTTTTCCATGTGCTTCGCCCACAGAAAGTGGCCCGTCATCAGTCCAACCAGCTGTCTGCAGTCCCTTCTGCTTAATGACAGGAGGATTTGCGACAGTCGATCGGGCATGACAGGTAAAATCGGTTTAGTCCATCTGCAGCCTCTCTCTTTCTTTGACAGGCCACAATTTACTAGCGGAGCGCATTGGCTAGAACACGAATGAAATGTTTAGGAGCTTTACAATACGAGAAGCTCAAATGTATCTCGGGACTAGAGCTTCAGAGTTTTCTTAGGTTCGCAAAAGACGCAGACTTACTACCAGATGTCTACTATAAAAAAATATAAAGGTATAGCTCCACCTGGTACCACTAAGGACCAATAGGTCTATGTGATGGCTTTCAACATAACCTATCCTATTTTCATATCGGTCCAGCTCTCGTAAGGTTTGTTGTTGTTGTTGTTGAGGTGGTTGAACATTTCTGAGCTGAAAAATGCTCCTAATTAGTGACCAGCACAGTTTTACTACCACTATCTCGTGTGAAGATGATGTTGTTTTGTTTTTTTTTTTTGTTTCCAAGTCACATCCATTTAGTGAGGTCCAAGTATAGCAGCAAATCCTTTATCTCTATGTCTGAGATTTCTTTAATTTGCTGTAAGAAAGGCTTACCGAAGGATCGGAGTCGTGCCCTGGCTAGTCCCGGACATTCACATAAATAGTGGAACAGACTTTCCTTCGCCCCTTCCGCTTGACAGCTTCTACAGATAGGATTGAAGGGTAGATTGAGTCTAGCTGCATGATCCCCTACTTTCCAATGTCCTGTAAGGGTTGCAGTGATATGTGAAATGTTTGGCCGAGAACATCCTAGCAGGTCATTCGTCCTTTGGATTTTGTATGACGGCCATGTGTTTTTTGTTGTAATACATGTAGGTATTTGATTCCATCTTCTTTCGGCTAAAGCATGATAGTATGAAGCAATGGATGCTTTTAGTGTGTTCAGTGGGGTGGAGACTGCCACCGCCTCTGCTATGTCTAGTGTCGAGCCCCTTCTTGCTATGACCGGGAACCCATATCAGGGTAATTTCAAGCCAATGGCTGAGCAGTTTCAGCTCCTCTCTACACTGTAGGACCAGTTTGGATGAAATGTAGTTGGAGTCTAAGGCCTTAATAGCTGCTTGACTGTCTGAGAAGATAGCTACTCTTGCACCAACTTCCTTGTAGAGTTCTAGGGATTTGCATGCTTCTCTGATCGCTAAAAGTTCTGCCTGGAACACGGTGGCATAATCAGGAAGACGAATTGATTGAGATAGGTTGAGTGGCTCCGAATGGAAGCCAACTCCCACACCACAGCTCATCTAGAACCATCGGTACAAATTTCGATATCGTGTCTTCCAATCACCTCTCCTTTGCTCCACTCGGCTCTCGGTGGAAAGCGTACCGTAAAGCTTTTCTTGAAGTTGAGGTCAGGGACTGTGTAGTCTGATCCGTTTTTGAGCAGCGGGGGTCCCTGTAGGAGGATCTTACTGTGATCGTACGACCTTGTTGTCCAGTTTCCTATGTCTCTGAGTCTCACCGCGCTGCAAGTAGCTATTGTTTTAATGTGTAAATCTAATGGCAATAGATGTGTTAGTACATTGAGCGCTTCAGTAGGACTGGTGCTAAGCGCTCCTGTAGTTAAGATACACGCTGTTCTTTGTATCTTGTTCAGCTTAGTTTTGTTGTATTTCCTTTCTGTTGCAGGCCACCAAACTAGTGCCGCATATGTTAGTATTGGCCTTACAATGGCTGTGTAGGACCAGTTGGATAAGTCTTAAATTTCGAGTATAATAAATTTTATAATTCTGTTAAGAAAACCAACAACTTTTTTCTTTTCTCAGCCTAATTCAAATCCTACAGCAAAAGAAATCCTTACTTTTTTTATTTTACTAATAAATAATGAATAAAAATTTAAACGACACCTAAAATAGAAAGTTAGCACAAAATACGATCTCAAGTGAGTCTGCTTGCATTTTATGACTGCAAAGGCAAAAAGTTGTACTTTAGGTATACGTCCTAAATCCATTAAAAAATTGAATGAAAGAAACTGCCTTAAAAATTTCGAAGTAATAAGAGTGAGTAGTTGACATAAAATGTATATTAAATGGCCGTCAGACGATGCTGAACAAAAGCAAACTGCGGGAGGTGTAAAAGTTTAGAGGCTCGCGGCAGTGAATATCTGTATGTCGGTCTGCCTGTCTGAGCTGCATATTTAATGACAAACAAGTGACTATACACATATGTATGTGTGTATGTATGTATGTATGTATGAATTTATAAGTATTTTGAAATTTTTTTATTGCATAGAAAATCGCATTCAACAGTACTGCTCGTCGTTCTTTGTCTGCCAGTCTGTGCACTGTTCCACATCCCTTGCATAATGGCTAATTTTTGCACTCCGACGATGTCTAACATTTGTCGCTGACTTTAAATTAAAGTGGTTTTTATGAAATTTGTGTCTATGATTTTATTGTTAGCCATAACAAGTGCATTTAGAGGTGACATTTGATAGGAGGTCGCACGCCTTCTAAAAGCATTCACTTACAGTGCATCTTCTGAGATGTACAATATGAGCAACTGCCAGTGTATGTGTGTGTGCGCGTATAGAAATACTAATGAAACATGCATACAACCCTGTAGATCAGTAGAGAGAAGCGATGCTTCTAAATTGACTTTTAGGAATACCCGTCGGTGAACTTTTATTGCGTAAAACTCGATTATAAGAGGACAGCAGTGCTAGGATTGCATTCCAAATATTTTTTGTAAAACTTCAAATTTTTAGAAATGAGATAGAAATTCAAAACACGAATTAGTTTCTCGAAATCTATTCAGATTTTCTAAAAATGAAAGTACATTTCTTCAACAGCATGGGCTTGTGCGTGACTTCCATTTGGTAGATCCCGGGTTCAAAGTCACAATCTGAGCATGAAACACCAAATGATAGAAATACCAGCCACCCTTCGGCAGGCAATGACAAACCTTCGAGTGTATTTCTGATATGAAGAAGCTCTTCATGGAAAGCCATTGCCGTTCGGAGGAGGTTTAAAACTATAGGTGTCTTTATTTGTAGAACAACATCAAGACGCACACGACCTATCCGAAAGAGAGCTCGAATAAATACCCGACCAAAAGATATACACAACCCGAAATTCAGTTTAAGGCATCTTGTTTTTTTTTCTTAAGAAATTTAGAAGAAAAAATCTAAAGCTCTCATACCTTTTTAACATTTTTTTTACATATTTAGTAGCAGTATTACAAGTAAGAAATTCTTCATTCAAATGGAACACATACCTATGTGCGGGAAAAATGTATTTATTATTTCAAGAGTCTGGTTTGGCATCGGAGGCATTTGGAACTATGAAAGTGGTACTTGAGACCATTCTTTCATGCCGGCGTAGTATAGCTCTTCTAAGATCTGAAGCTTCAAGTATTTAAGTGTATATTCGACGAGAAAGATTACCCAACATCTTCTCGAGTCGATTTTAGTATGGGGATCGTGATGTTCACTCTAATACTTACATCTGCTTTTCCCAAAGCCAAATTCAGATGGTGCGTGACGCATGTGTGGTATTTTGTAATCATGCTGAAATAGTTCATTAGGTCCTCTTTAAAGCTAATCAAGGGTTAGTCCAACAAATTTATGTAACCAACTGAGTTCATAAGTTCAGAAATTGTGTACATGGATATTCAGATGTGGTGACTTAAACCAGCACAAGCCATCAAAGAACAACCTACAATATTTCGCTTGGTAGAAAAACATATGAGACTCTTGAAATCATATCAATTGAAAAATCAGTCCGAAAAATTCGCATCTATTTACTCAGCTGTTTAGTAAATTCTAGTTTGACACGTTTGTGTGGCTCCGACAGAGCTTGTTTTATCCTAAGTTTTTCCAAACTATCATAATTGAATATTATCGAAAATAATAGGCAAAGTTTTCGGCTGTTCTGCATGTCCTGAGTCAACACTCAATTTTTTGAGACTAGTTACGAACTAGTTTGCAGGAATATAGTTTAGAAGGAAACTCTAAAGAAGTATGCTACATGCTTATGTATATACATATAAGTGCTCATATGCGTCTAATTAGTGCCACATGTGGGCGTAACTCTCGAGCATTGCTACTCATTTGATTTACATTACAACACAGTGCTGCAAGGCCTAAGTGCCACATGGGCGTGCGGCAGGCAATGGCAGGTATGGCATTAAAAGTTATTATTAAAGTTTATAGTTGTTAGCTATTTTTTTGTGCTCCCTTGCGCTCATAAATACGAGCGGAGTGCGTAGATGATTTCGAGTGTTGTTTGTTTTTTTTTTTTTTTGCGTTCTACGCAACGCCTCATTGTTGGTGCGAAATATTCATGTAATAGTAAAATTTTATGGCATCCTTGGAATTTCACTTATAATGCGCCTCAGCGTAGCAGCCTTCCAGTTTGGCCGCCACAGCTGGATGTGACATTTGTGGCATGTAATGTTAGCGATAAGCGAAATGATTAATGCTGAAATATGTTTTGTGAGTTGAATTCTTCCGTTGATGGAATATTTACGAGAGTTTGATGCTGCACGTGTACACATATTTGTAGATGCTGCTAGGAGATGGCATCTCTCGTAAGTTGCTTGTTATCATTATTGCTCTAATGTTTTGAGTTTATTGTTTGCTTTCGGCGACAAGCAATTTTGCGTTTTTTGTTTTTCGTACTTTCGGTATTAAAAGTAAGTTTGAAAACTAATGTATAGCTGGGATGTCAGAAAGTTTCAAGCAATGTTAGGTACTAATTAATTTTTTTCTTTTACTTTTTGAGCATCAGTAGTTTAACTTGTCCAAAGTAACAAGAAATTCCTGTATAGGTGGAGCTAGTACGTTGAGCTCAGAGTTCACGACTAAGAAAATAGTTACTACACTGATTGCAAGCGACCCTTGATTAGATTATCCAGTTCATCAAGGTTTACTGAACCCAATAGTTTTGCATTGGCCGCTAATTACAAAGCTGAACAAAGGTTATTTAAGGCCCTTGTCACTAATGCCAAGCGATGTGAGGTTGTTTTTGTTTGAGTAAGAAAAGTAAATTTCAGGACTGAAATTTCATTAATGTTGTTGATGAAGGGCTTGCAAACAGCTTGTCATCCTAGGGAGTATTCTGCTCCCATTTTTTAATATCGCCTCGTGTTCCTTCCGGTGTCTCACTCCAAATGACACAGATCGATAGTCCCTTCTCCTCTACTTGCAATGCAATGCTTGGTCCATCCTTAATCCTGAAGGCAACTTCTACTAGTTTTACTTCGGCAGAGCTTAAAGGTGGGCCTAGCCTATGAAGGTCTTCCGCCTTCTCTTTAATCCCGTTGTGCCTGTGGCCTGGGACTCATATTAGAGAGATATCTAACCCTTGACTGAACGAGTTGAGTTCCTCTGTACACTACATCAAAGTTTAGAAAGAAACTTCAATGGCAAGCCCAATTATGGTTTGGTTTGAAAATCATCAGAATAATTCGCCAAATTCAGACTTCTCACCAAAAAAACCTAAAAAAACAGAAATTTTACTAATTTTCAACCAGCACTTAAGCGTGTATTTGAATTAGTTTTATTTGGTTAATGCAAAAGTAAGCGATTTATGCAAGCGGAGGTGCCCTTATCCGGGATAGTGGTTCCGATACTGTCTAATCTAGTCATCTTATGCACTGAACAGTTTTCTTTAAACGTCGATTATGCCCGGCCATACAAATAGTTTCAGTACTGAAGTGCTATGAAATGTTCGTAACTAAGAAATGTGGAAACTATGTATGACTCTCTCAATTCATACTTAATTAAAACATTTTTTAGAGTACTCTTAAAAGCACTATCGATTCAATCGTGTTACCTAACTATCAAACCTGAAGACCATAGTTGTATGAGTACAAACCTCGTCGTGAATGCTAAATTAAAAAATGGATAGTTGAAAGTTTAGGTTCTCGTTCAGCTTTTCTTTCTTAATTGGATTCACTTGTAGAAATATGTAAAACGATTCCCGGCACCTAAATGCAAACTGGGTTTGTTTGGTACCCACTCTTACCCAAAAATAAACCACTTAACCATCTGGCTGTTATGATTCGATCACTCCAAATTTTAATTTATTCTTCAGATAGCCAAGGGCTCGCCAGCGTTTTCTTTTGTCGAAGAACTATGTTTATCCTTATTAATGAAGGTTATAAAATCTTTCAGTTTTAAACAGTTAAAGCTCGAGTTATTCTGCGCCTTATGTTTGGCCGTGCTAGTAAAAACATTGACAAGCTAGGAAAAGAAGGATCAGGGAACATTATTATGGGATCGTATACAGCGACGAGCGGTCTCGAGCCGTCTCGTGTATGATCCTTTAAATTTGGTACAATTATAGGGAGGCTGGATGTATCTAGAGGGTAGTCCATTTATCTTTTGTAATTTAATTCGGCTGCAAATAAAATACGCATAAGTATTTTTCAATAATTCATTTTTTTTTACTCGAGTCTGAACTTCGCCCTTAAACTTATAATGCGGATGAAAATTTCATTCAATTAGTTTCAGTACATTTTCAATTTTATGTTTAAAATCTCGTCTGTGGATGGTTTAGTTATACTTAATGGCGTCATACAAAAAATACTGCAAAGAAGTCAAATCGCAGTTTATAGGCGGCGAACTGGCAATACCGTTTCGGCCCATTTTGAGAGCGTTTAACCTCAGATTAAACTTTTCTATCTACTATTTTAAGTAATATGTACTCCTGCAGCAATGCAGTGGGTATTAATAGAGGGAACTCCTAATCACCTGGTAGATATTTGCTTTAACAGCTCGATTACACAAATATATTAAAGTAAGGAACTGATTCAAATCGAACTGCATATCTAATGGTTTTAGCGGAATAGAGGTGCTGGAAACATCTGCAACATAAAAATTAGCCAAAATCTAACTATACTTTAACCTTACCTATACTTCAAAGTGGGACTAATTTCGAAAACCAAGGAGAGCGGCAGTAACTACCATCTAGTTGTTTTTGTTTAGGTCAAAAGTTAAAAAAGGAAATACATAATATACAGCGACATCATCTGAAATAAGTAACAATCTAATTTAAAGAAACGTAAAATCAAATATTGTTTTTGTATTTCATAAATTCCAGTGTGGAACATATGGCCACGACAAATTTCTTCCATTCGGGTCCGTTTTGCGCCAATCTCTTAACGTAATTCCAGCTAAAGTTGCATGGCGCGGGTTTCTGACTCCAGCAGTCGTATCCAGGAATTCGCTGGTCTAACCCGTCTGCGACTTCTTTGGGCCATTATATTGGAAATAAAAATTCGAAGTTTTGTTCGCCGTGATATGTGCGATGTGTTCGAAATTGCTTGCAGAGAGCCTAATACCGCCCTTGACTTCTTTATTCTTTATTTTTGTGTTTCGTTTTTTTTTTTTTTTAATGTTGAATGCAAGTCCACTTACTTGTGTTTCAGATTTTTTTTATATTTTTTTCAAATAGGCCTCGACAAAAATTGATTGCAGATAAATTAAAAAGAAAAATGTGTAAATCGACATACTATATGAAGTATTTGGAACCTTACTTTCCAGGTTTTCCGGACTATGTCTTTTTCTTAGAATTAATAAGCTAAATTCAGCAAAATTATAAATAAGTAAGAACTTAAACCAAACAATAAAACACTAACAAAACTTTCCACAACGTAACGAGAATGAAAGTTTCAGCTGTTAAAAAAGGCGTTAAAAATCATTTCTTATTCTAACAAATGTTAATGCGCCAAACAAATGCTCAAAATAACAACAACAATAAATTTGCTTTTCTCTTCCTACTCTCACTTCCCGTCAGCCTGCTTGCATCCAATTAACGTACAGCTCGAAGCTCAGGTGAAACTGGTAATTATGCCACTTTTTACTCGCCTCCTTAACGATGCTCTCGATGTTAAATAGTTGAATGAAAAAGTTACCCTTTAGGTGTACAAAACAGAAGTCACTTACCAACTTAGCTGAAAAGGTATACAGTTAGCGCCCATTATAGTAACTTGACCCACATTAAATATACGTATACTTTTACAGTTTTCCTTAATTGTTATGCGTCCGCAAAAACATAGTGTAACAAAAATTATAAGCAAGAAACTTTTTTTATGAAAATCTTGACTGTAAGCATAAAAAGCTTGGCTCATGACCAGAGCAGCAGGGCTTAAAACAGAGCTTATTTGCCGATAGAGAAGAAGGTAGCGAGAGTTTACACGTACAATGTAGAGACTACATAAGCAGAAGGCAATGTGCGACTATAATTTTCCACTCATTAAATTGGCTATGCAAATTATGTATTAAAAATATACAAAAGTACGCAGCGAGGCGTTAGAGGGGGAGGGGTGAAAACCATACTTATTATGTAGCACGTAACAAAGAGTAGTGAAAAATGTTGTTTTCAGCATATTTCGCTGAAAGAAATATTTGCTTTGCATTAACAAAGTTTTTGGTTGGCGTTTGAAGGGATAAAAGTTACATGACGCACGAGTATGCACGAAAAAGTGTAGAAAAATTGGTACCTACTTGTAAATGAAAGTAGTAATTTCTGGGATGTTTAATGAAATCTCATTTTTAGCTAAATGTGAAAGAAAAGGTTAAGTAAAACTGAGACAAATTTAATGGAGCTCATTTATGATTCTACAAAACTTGTCATATTTCATTGCCCAGATACACAGTTGTGTTAGGATTATTAGTAAAGGGTGGTTAAATTCCAAGAGCCGATGTTGAATGTGAACCACACCTAAACGTCAACGACACCGTTGAACTTCTTTCTTTGGGGTTATTTGAAAGAAAAGGTGTACGTCGATAAGCCAGCAACAATTCAAGAGCTAAAGGATGAGATAATTCGGCACATTAACGGCATAGAACCTAAATTATGCCTCAGCGTCATCGAAAATTTGAACCATCGGAGGGAGGTGTGCCGCTGAGATCGCGGCGGCCATTTGGCCGATATTTTGTACCATACGTAATTGAGCCCTACTAATATTATTATAGTAAAGAGAAATGGCAATAATTTCCTTAAAAATTGTATTTTATTCAAATCAACACCGATCCTTCGAACTTAACCACCCTTTATATAAGAGTATATGTATGTATGGTATGCACTATATATAATTGGCGCGAATATCTTTTGATGAGCGTGGGCCAAACTTTTCGTTGAACCTTTAGTATGCGCCTTGCTGGGTATGGTTTTATGCCGCCTCCTAATGACAGATGGTTTTTTGTGAGGAGTTTTTACATTTCTCTTTTAGTAGCAGAATTATAGGATCTACAGCCTAAAATTTAGTGCTTGCAAAAATTAAAATAAGCATTCCAGTAAGATTATCAAATATAAGATTGAATAAAAAAATATGTTTTAAACTAGTAAATTTTATATAATATTTCAAATTCAACTTCTGGCTATCACGGTACTATAGCTTCAAGATAAATAAGTATGTAGATGATACTTCTTTAGAACTTTTAGTAAGTCTGGTAGCTCATGCACCAGGTACCTGGTTGAACTAGGTTTTCGGCTAGCACAGGGTCAGGAACTCCAACGTACACCCAAATATGCTGAAGTAAGCGAAAGATATATTTGTTAAAGTCCATATTAAAGGATTAGTTTAAATTCTTTGGAGGATAGTTCGGCTGGCCTCATTCGTCATAAAAATCTCTTAGGCAAGTATACAGCGTGCATTTAACTCCGACTTATCCAGCGAGCTGTCGAGTAATCTTATCGTTTAACCGATTACTACGGATGTTACGGCGGCACAGTACTCAAAATCATGGCAGCTGCTATGTTTACTACTACTTTTTCCTACAAAGTT
>JAYXIM010013278.1:0-115512 GCA_037575425.1 Anastrepha fraterculus | reverse complement strand
CTTCAAGAGAATTCAATGAGATCTCGAGTTCTATTCCGGTTGACTTTTCGGTTTCAAAGAATGAATTTTATAAATTTCTAAACTCTTTTTTCTAATTTATTTAATAATTATCTGTAGTAATTTAAGCTCATGTTAGATCTAAGTGGTTTGTAAAAACAATAATTATGTTTTAGACTTATAATAAACCAAAAAGCGAAAACGAAAAACGAATCGATGTAATAATGGACACCATAGAGTGGACCCACGGAAAAAGGAGCCCAAAGAGCATAATAAAATTTATATGTAATATCAAGCCAAATAGGTAAATAAGGTATTTTAATAATAATAGGTATTTTAATTAATGTATTTCAGAATCTGTAATAAACTTTACTAGCCTCAATGAACCAGAAATTTAAATAAGAAAACCTCTTCAATTGAATAAAAAATGGGTTTTTCCAAGAAAAGGGCATCGCAGAAAAAGACTCACAGCAACCGGATACATAAAATATGAATACGAAATTTAACTAGCAGTAATTTATTTATGTTCCTAAAGTGAAAACCTTCAATTTTATTTTTTTAACATTTTCTTTATTCGTTTTTTAAAGAATTTTTTTTAAATTTGTTTAGGATTTATTTATAATGTAATTTTGAACTAATTTTTTAATCCCTAAATTACTCCAGATTAGCACACTTTCGAATTCTATAAAAAGAGGGGGGCAAAATAAAATAAACGATCAAGTACTGCTCACAATACAAACGCGTATGCTTGTCCATGGCATATCAATGCCATGCCGAAGATTGGGCGTCTGCTTCCAACTTCACGGAAATGTTACATTAAAACCGCAAGATCTACAAAGTTTCTCCAACAACCATTGATCTTTGAGGGAATGACAAAATACCCAAATACAAAGCAGACACATAAAATTTGATTAAAAATTTACCAAATAACGTCTGTCTTTCAGAGACGGCAAATAAAATTAGAGATCTCAATTTACTTGCCCGAGTATATGAAAATTTTAAAAAATTCAGAAGAAGTTCGACGCAGATTTACCTAAATTTTAAAAGCTTATTATTCAACACAGAAAATCACTGAATTTGGATGCCCTTTTTTTTTTTTTGGTAATTTTTAGCAATTTTGTCTTTCTATTAATTTTTTGATGATTTATAAAAAAACTGCGAATAGAATCTCTTGTACGACCAACACACGCACAATGTAGCGACTACTAACTTTAAAAATGCGTTCATGCAGAGCTTCTGCAAACACTTTTGGCTTATAAAATCACAAAACGAAAAAACCCATAAACTGAGTTTTCCTGTCAAAAATGCATTGCACAACATTTTTTATAAGAAATCAAAGCAATTATTTAAATTTGCATTTGACAAGAACGCACACCAATCCCTTCACCTACCTGAACTGGGTCTATCACTATAGCGCGTGCAGTACACCCACGCTGGCCATACAATCGGGCCGCTTCCGCTCGCTCCTGTGCCGCTGGACTTGGTAACGCTGCTGCTACTGCTGCTGGCATTCGTATCTTCCGTCGTTTTCGCATTAAACTCTGTCACGCACTTCGCAGCTGCCGCTGTTAAATCGCCATTAACCGCGGCTGTTGCAGCGGCAGGTGATTTGGCTTGATCGGAAGCGCCGCCATAGCTGCTACTCACCGCGGTGCTATTCGAATCGCTACTATTTGTGCAGATATTCGCGAGTGTGTGTGAGAAATTCAGCGTCGCTGTGGTAGTTGTAGTCGACGCCGCCGCACAGAGATGCGTTAGATCGATGGCGATCGCTGCGCTCGCGGCACCAGCACCAGCATTGTTAGCGGCGGTGTTCATGGATAACGTTGCCACCGCTTTCCGCGCGCGCTGCATGGCATTGTTATTATTGCTGCTGCCACTACAAGTTTTCGCAGAGCGCGTGCTATTGTTACATGCCGCCATACATGCTGCGCCCTCTGCCAGCCGCCTGCCAAAATCCGCTTTTAAAATATTATCGATGCTAAATTTGAGCGCTGGTTCATTTAAATTATTATTATTGTTGAGGTTGTTGTTGGCATGGTTGCTGTGAGCATAAGGAAAGTGCGCTTGCATTTGCGCTTGTAGCTGGCTTAAGCTTGAAACGGCGGTGGGCGAGAGGTGCGTATGCGCTGTCGTCAAAGCGTTCAGTTTGGTCAGCGCGTCGGCATTGTTTGGGAAATTCGGTTTATGTTGTTGTTGTTGCTGCAGCAACTGCTGTTGATGCGAGTGTGAGACAGGTTGGTTGTTATTAGCTACCGCCGCTACGGCAACAGCCGCAGCCGCTGCGGCGGCGCTCAATTGTGACATCTTTGTGATAGCCGTTAGCTGTGATTGTATGCCCACAAAGTTGGACATTTGTTGTGGCGTTCCTTGTATTCGCGCCATAGCCCGCCTCTCAGCTGCTACGGTCTCCGCCGCATTGGCGCCGCGCAGCGTAAAAGCACTAGCACGTGCCGCAGCCATAAATTGCATTTGTTGTTTCACCAACTCCTCGGCGTACATATGAGATTTGCGCATAAATTCCGTTTGAAAAGGTGAGGTGTGTGTTGTTGCACGCGGCAACACTGGCACCGGCATGCGTAACGCGTTGGCTACAACATATGGATCGAGTACAGTGCTAGGGGGCGGCGGTGGTGGCGGCTGCTGTTGCAGCGCTACTCCCGTACTGCTACCAATGCTCTCATCATCCAACTGCTGCATTGTATTTTCGTCCGTTGAAGCGCTTGAACGCGCATCACTCCCATCACCGCACGCTGAAGCGGTCGTATGCACGCTGCTAAAAGCCGACGGCGCGCACAATGCCATCATATTACCAACATTGCTGAGTAATAGGCGGCGCTGCTGGTTGAAATCACAAAAGCTGGGCGTGGAGTAGCAGCCACTTGTTGTAGCGCTGCCTTCCTCCTGACCCACGGACAATTCGCTGTCTTCACTACAAAGACTTAGCGCATCATCTTCCTCTTCCATATCGGCCTCCGCATCCACTTCATCCTCACAGCATGCAACGGCAGATTTGTCTTCCAATTCACGCTTCCTTTCCGCGACTATGATCTCTCTCTCCTCGGCATCTCCCACCACATCCATTTCATCAGTCGAGTCAATCCCTTCACACACTTCTTCCGCTTCCTCTGTCTCATCCATGGACATTGGCTGGCTATGGCGTCTACGTTTTTCACCTGCCAATACTGACATATTAGGGCTCAAACGCGGGCTTGTTACGCCATGTGCCTGCAACAGCATACAATCTGGATGCATATCGACGCGATGCCGACGCAGCGCGCACAATTGTTCGAGTACGGGCGTATGGGTATGCGAGTGCGGCGTTGGGACGCTGTGCGGTTGTGTTATGGGCGACACTGAAGCTGAAGAATTGACAGCAATTTCAGGTGTTGGCGAGGATAGCGCGTGTTGTGTGAGCGTTGCGCGGGTTGTTGCGGCCGTTGACATTGAGCTGCTTGCGTTGAGCAATGCAAGCGCACATAGAGCGCTTAAATTGGCATTAAAATTTTCACTTTTACTTTAAAAAGCCGTCGGTGAGCACGCAACGTCACAGGCTGAGTAAAAATGCCAAGCGCTGCGCTTGATGTAAAATGCTGCCAAACGACACACTTTTGTACACAAGTAACTAAACTTATATGTATCTATACACTCACACACAAGCACGCACGATTGTGGCTGTCAGCAGCAGCACGTCAATTGTGTTTGATATGCCGCGCGTCATTGGGAAAGGTTGTTGTATGTATAAAACCACCTTAAAAAAGCTTTTAATTAATGCTCGAAACGCACTTGAAAAAATCGCGACGGTAATTCACAATTTCGCCTTGCAGTTAATACCCGTAGCATGATTCTTCCTCTTCTTCTTTTGCTTTTCACAAGCACTGTTTCTTTAAACGACTTTATTCATAAACTACACGGTAACTGCTATTTCCTCTTTTTTATTTTGTTTTGACTATTTGCTTTGTCGGTCGATGCTATAAAATTTCCAAGTAAAAGAGACACGCGACCGTTCACTAACTCTTTGTACTGCTACTCTGGCCGAACGCGTCGTTTAACTGAGACCGGCGCCGTCGCGTATTGCAGCACCGCATGCGATCGCACATTAAATGCCTGCTAATTTCCCCCTCGCGCCTTTATTTTCACTA
Source organism: Anastrepha fraterculus (assembly GCA_037575425.1). Classification (NCBI taxonomy): domain Eukaryota; kingdom Metazoa; phylum Arthropoda; class Insecta; order Diptera; family Tephritidae; genus Anastrepha; species Anastrepha fraterculus. The sequence continues at coordinate 111,373 of JAYXIM010013278.1, read as the reverse complement.
CACATTTCGCATTTACTTCCACACAGGCTATTGAAGTCACGGCTTCTCACTCGCTTGCTCGTGTCGTTGTCCAATTCAAGGCGCCAACAACGAGTGCCAGCAGCAACAGCAGCACTTCACAGCAGAGCTCTCTCCCATACACAAAAGCGTTTTCAAGCGAACAGCGGGAGAGTCCGAATTGGCTACTACATCCAATGGGAATGGGTGTTGCTGTCATTATTGACTGCAGTGCTGCGCTGCCTCTCAGTGGTCTGACTAGTTTTCAATTGAGGGCTGCGTATAAGTGAGAGACCCATTGAGTATTGCTCGTCGCAACGGTTAACACTAATCCATATGCTATACGCGTATTGTTGTGTGCAGCTAAGTATATAAGCGCGCCATAGGGCAGCTGGGTCGGCGTGAAGTGAGAGTGAGTAGGCACGAGTTTGCGAGAGCGTGCAATTGGCGTGAGCAAGAAAGGCCAATTGTACTCAGCTGACTAATACTTTCTCGTTCACCCTTGCGCGTAAATGTTGTTTAACAGTATGTTTTACTGCTTGATTTTTTATTATTGCTATTGGACTATATTGCATTGTTTATTATTGTTGTGAAACTATATTTCACGGTATTCGTTTTGCTGTTGATATTCCGTACTACTCTCTTGAAACTCTTTGATTGTCCTTGTTTGTAATACTATTTGTAGCCTTTAATGTTATGTTGTTGTTGTTGTTGTTATGGTCGCAGATCTGCGTTTTGTTTGCTGCTGCTCTCCATTCACTTCTGTTCTATTCTTGCTGCGCTTCACCCGATGTTCCGATGGTTATTGTTGCTGTTCTTTGATTGCCTTTTATTTTTGCGGTTTCGCTTACTTTTACCATTGTTCTCATACGTACTTGTTGTTGTTATTATATTTTCCTTGCTGTCATCAATGTTGTTACCATATTGTTATTGTGAATTTTGTTGAAATTACAGTTGTTTGTGTTTGTTGTTATTATCAGCGCTGCAACACATCGTGCGGAAACTTACATATAATAAATATGAACACATGTGTATCTTTTGTTATTGTTGTTGTTGTTGTTGTTGCTGCTGTCATTTGAGGTTATGTTAAGTGCTTGTATATTTGTTAATTAAGTGCGCCGTCGACATTTGAGCTCATTTTCGCTGCCGAAGTTAGGCAAATGTTTTGATGTTATTATTGTTGTATGTACTTGCCCTAGGGTGGTGGGATATGTATACTTTTGAAAATCCACGTTAGTGGGTTATTCAAAGAACACTCTTTTGGTTGAAATAAGTTGATTTAAGTGAAATTTTTTAAGAAAACAAAAAAATAATAAACAATTAACAAAATTACAAAATCAATAAAATTTGGGAATAAAAAGATTTATATACTTTGATCTATCTATATCTACTTTTGATCATGAAAATATGCAAAGTATAGAGTATGTATCTAAATCAAATTTTATAATTGATTTAGGAAAAGGAGTTTTAAAAAAAAAACGCAAAACAGTTGTTTGACTATAAGGTTTCAGTCACAGACTAACTTTATTAATTAATTTTAGGTTTAACGAAAGCTTACAACTGTATACATAATTGCTTATTCAACATATTATATTGCTTAATAACAAAAATGCTTATTTATTAAAATGCTTATTTTATTAAAATGCTTATTGATTAAAATGCTTATTTATCAAAAATGCTTATTTTTGAGTTCGATGAAATATACTTATATATATACTTTCCTGTTGTTTGGTTTATTTGACTGATAAATTCTGCAAACTTATCATTTTCCTTTACCTGTCTATGTGCATATGTAACTCGCATGATTTACCTACACATCACATTCTTAGTTAAACTGGTTGTGTGATGTCTGGACTTGTGGCCATCCAGGTATAAAAAGATTTCAATTAATAACAAAACAACGCCTCGGACGCGTAATCTTCCTTTGACGACTACGGCAAGCTTGTAAAGCAGAATGGATTTAGACCAATCATCCATAACGCCCTTAATGTAGGTTACTCGGCCCAGTTGGCTTATGAACTCGCAAGACATTAAGGTGATATCATATCCTACAAAGAATTGCGATAGGTGTAATGAGATAACAAGGGAAAATCGTCTATTGATTGCTTCTTTGAAAGCTCTAAAGCACTCGTATAAGTTTAGAACACCAGTCACAAAGTCGCCACCTTTACCCTTACAGGAAAATACCCTCATCTTGAAACATAGGCCGCCAAATTTTCTGATAGAATATTCGGTCGTTTTTCCTATCGGCCAGCATCTCAAACTCTCCACACTCACATATTTATATATTCTGAGCTTTACAACTATGGAATCAAAAATCTCTTCCTTGTTTACACGGGCATGGAAGTCGCCAAGCACGATGACGAGAGGTTTAAGGGCTGATAAATGTGTTCCACCCCCTCAAAAAAGCTTTCCTTGGTAGCACCAGCAAGATGTTGAAGAATTTCGCTTTGGCAATAAACATAAACAAGAATAAAACATCATTTTATAAAAATTTCTGTTATTTCAAATAATCAAGTACTTCCGCTCTCCAGATGTATGTATCTACACGGTTGGAATATTTTTTAGAGCTTGGTCCAGTTTAAAATAAATTTTAGACTTTTAAGGTTTTAATGTACAAAGTTTACTGTAAAACTTACATTTTTAAGGTAAATACACCATAAGAAAGCAAAATTAATTCTTCAATGTTGTCAATTTTAGGCTTTCTTTGCTCTATTAATTAAACTAAGTAACTTAAAGTATGAATCTGAAACCTTTTTTGGATTAAAAATAATATTTCCCCTTTCCAAGTATTAATTCTGAAATTTGTTGGTCTAAAATTTATTTCCTACTCTTTTAGCTCTCTGCTGCTGCCAACAGGCTTTGATGTTTCTTTCTTTTAAGGCATTTGGCACACAGCAAACAGACACACAAACAGCAAAAATACTCCTGAAAATCAGTTCATTTTTTTATGTGTGGCAATCGTGCCGGCAGGTGTCAGCTGTTTTCTTGCATTTTCTTCTTCCTTCGCAGAGTTGAGAAAAAATACAAAACTGGATATGTTTATTAAGCTGAAAATTTTATTGTGGAGTTTATTAAAATTAATCAAATTGTTGAAAGTGGAACAGAAGAAGTCACAACTGACCACAAAGCGTATTTGGGTAAGCTATAAAAATACATACATATGTACGAGTATGCTTTACTTTTTCAACATTTCCGCTCATGCCGTTTATTATCGATAACACAGAAAAGACAAAGTTTAAAATCTGAAATTATTTCATAACCTCAGATTTCGGGAAAAAATGTTGTATGGGTAATCTCGCTTTTTAATTCCGGCTTCGGAGTTAAGCTCGAAAAGTAGATCGTCTACTTATATGTGAACGTATTATGAGCGTTTGAGTTTCGGTAGTACACCGAACTGAAAACTTAAATTTCGCGGTCAAGTTTGAGCAGATATGCAAAACGACTGCCTCGCACAAATAGTACAGCGTATTGTATATCCACAGCGCTGGACCAGAAGCATATCTGGGATCATAGTGATTGTTCTCCCATTTTGAGAGAATACAGTGAAAGTGACGCGCACAAAAACTCTTCTAGAAGACTTCGAGAGACGGTTTCTTGTATGAGGAAGCATTGTGGATATTATCCTAGGAAGGAACGGATAGTAGCAACCGCAGAGATTATCATTGGCCTTCTTCCTAATTATAAAATTGTTGAAAGCGATATTTTCGATACTAGCAACAAAAAAAATGTATTTTTGAAACATATAGCCTTCAACACATGCAGTCCAGTGAGAGGAGAAATAATTTGTGTAGTTCCCCTTTAACAACTGTCAGTGGGATGCCGATGACGGGGTAGAAGGTCTCTGAGGCGAATTCAGTCCCCTTCCTGGCAAGCTCATCAGCAATTTCATTTCCCTCTATGTTCCTATGTCATGCAACCCAGATCAAAGAAATGTTACCTGCACGCCCAAGAGATCTGATCCCCTCCTTGTAAGAGTTTACTAATTTTGTTCTGCACCATGTCGTCGTCAGAGCCTTAATCGAGGCTTGACTATCGGTGAAAATGTTAATATCTCCCTCGCTCCCGCGTTCCCAAGCATTTTGTATGCCTGCAGGATCGCAAAGACTTGTGCTTGAAAAACACTAGTAGTATTCGGCAGTTTAAAGGAGATAGATAAATTGGCTTATTTAGATAAAACCCCTGCTCTGCCTCCCGATTCCATCTTGGAACCGTCAGTGAAGACAGAGGTGCAAGCTTCGATGCCGATTTGCCCTTCGATCCAATCCTGCCTATGTGGAAAGATTGCCCTAGCATGGCTCTCAAACTCTAGTTTGCGGATAGAGAGATATGTTCGAAGTTCAGAGAAATACGGTGTTAACTGCGAGAAAATGCTACCATGCCCCTCGACATATTGCCTTCCTCCTTTAACCTGATAGCACTTTGAGCTGCGACGGAAATAACGTAAAAGTCGATGGGAAGTAAGTGCAAAACGACATTCAGGGCAGCACTGGGGCAAGTTTTACATGCTCCGGTGATGCTAATGCATGCAGTCCTTTGCACCCTTCCCAGTTTAGTGATATTATAGCCCTTTCGAAGAGCTTACCACCAAACCAGACATCCATACGTTAAAATTGGCAAAACCACTGCGTTGTAAATCCACAGCACAACCTGTGGCTTGAGTCTCCATTTTTTACCGAACATAGATTAGCAGTAGTAGAAGACTATACTGGCCTTCTTTACCCAATTTTCAATCTGTAGCTTCCAATGGAGTTTGGAGTCAAGTATCACTTCAAGATACCTAACTTCCGGTGAAAGCGGGAGAACATGGTTGTTTAATTTGGGAAGGCAAAAGGGTGCAGGTTATTATTTTCTGGTAAATAGTACCAACTCCGTTTTGTCAGAGTTGACTCGGAGGCCGCAAGTGGTAGCCCAGCGACTGAGTACAGCCAGTGGCCTTTCCAAAATCTCAGCCATAACTGAGGAAAACGGTACCGATACCATTAGACCAAGTCATCGGCGTATAGTACTACTTTAAGCCCACTCTTAGAGAGGGATACTGTAAAAGAAAGACTCATCAAGACATTAAAATGTCCTTAAGTATTTTGCTCAGTGGACACAGAAAATTGTTCAAAGTTTTGGTTTTTTTCTTGATACAACATTGGTCATTCATATATGTATATGCTGTATTCGTTTCTGAATAAGTAACATGAATGTTGCCGATTTCCACAACTCGCCTATAGAAGAAGTAGTCACTGCTACAAGTCATCCCTCTCTACTTGCTTTTGGGCCTAACAAATTGGCAGTAACTCAGTGTTTTCTGCCCGTTAATGGTAAAAAGTGAAGTTTACCTACGTCGTTCAGTTTCCTTGAAGTATTTGATTTGTGTTTCAAGTAATTTTATATATTCAATACCAAGTTTCATCCGACACTCACAAGCTTTATAAATTTTTTTTCTAAATACATTTACAAAATCGTTATAAATATCACACCTAACACAAGGTAAATTGATGTTGACTGTAAATTAAAAAAAAAATGGAACACTCGGGCAATTCGAAAATTCCATGCAAGTATTGCTTTTATACAAGAAATATTTAATTTTAGTGAATTTTCTGTTTTTTTTTTATTCAACTTATTTATTCGACACCACAGCTTTTATTATATTTCATTTAAAGCATAACCGTTTTTATCAGAATCAAAAGACATTGTATTAAACTGTATAAAATCGAAAAACTGAAATAAAACTTTCTGAAGGGCTCTAGAAGACATTTACATTTGAACATAAAGACATTACATTTAGAGGACCCAAAAGAAATGCTGAATATTGTTCCGCTGCTGCTAATGCAAATGACGTCACTTCAGAGCTCATATTAGCTTTCTTAGTATACGAAGTACCAGAGGAGCCTGATTTTGTGTCAAACAATATTACATTTTGCTCAAATAATTTTAATTTTGAAGATTCAATAAAAGCCTCTTTTTTTGCAACACTATTAATGGCGTCTGGAATGGCAGAGAGTAACTTAAATGAAATATACCCTATGGTCAGAAAGTACTGGGAATGTTTAATTGAAACGAACCGCGCACGTGAGAACCGGTCCATATTTTTTCCTATGTTGGTAGAGCTGTAAGTCACACATCTGTCACTTTTTAGCGCCATCGGATCATTAGTGTCTGCCTGGCCGGCCGGAAATGTGGGCAAACAATTCTTGGATTTTGCATGATGATAACGCGCCATCGCACCGTGCCCAAATTGTGCCGTATTATTTGACCAAACACCAAGTAAATACCATCATGCAAGCACCGTATTCACCTGATATGACCCCGTGTGACTTCTTTTTGTTTCCCAAGATGAAGTTACCACCTCGTGGAAGGAGATTTCAGTCATTAGAGGAGATCAAAGAGAATACGACGAAGGAGCTGAAGGCCATCCCTTCGTCGGCCTACCAGGGGTGCTTGGAGGACAGGGTTAAACGTCGGCACATGTGTGTTGTTTCAGACAGGTCATATTTTGTTTAGTTTTATTTAAACATTCCCGGACTTTCAGATAATAGGTGAATATAGTTCGGTTGAAGAAATTTAAAAATCGACATAGTGGAATTAACTCTTTCATTTTCAAACAAATATTTCATAGTTTCGATTCATGTGCTTCAAGTCATATAAAGAATTTGTCTAGTTACTATAAAGGAAGCGAGTTACACAAACAAGATGAATTTTATGTCGAATCTTTTCAAAACGTTTAGGTGATCTGTAACGAACAATTACATACATGCCACTCTCCTTTTGCACGGTTTTTTCTTACACAATTTTGAAATAACAGGATCTCACGAAAAGTGCTGCTGACATACATACATTGTTAAATTTTTGTTCACCTGGAAAAGCCAATAACGAAAAGAACAGTTGCGATTCGTTTGGCAGAAGACGAACTTCACGCTTGACTGGCGCGGAAGAAGCCATTGGTAGAATCATCGAATTGGGGTTGCTGGGGTAGCTCGAGGGCATATATCCTGGAGTCCAAATCAGTGGCGTTATATTTAATTCAGTAATGAAATGAAAATACATGCAGTTGTCCCAGATGGTAGGAACTACGTGCGGTGACCAAAACGTGCAGCACTCGACCCCAAGTTCTTATCACCAATCATAAAGCACGGGGAAGTTCAATAATGGTGTAGGGCTGCTTTTCGTGGAATGGTGTCGGTCCAATTCATCGTATTGAAGGGAATATGGATGCGGTCAAGTACGTTCAGTCACTTAAAAATGTAATGCTATCTTATGCGTAAGAAAATTTACGGGTGATTTGGAAATTTCAACAAGACAATGATCCGAAGCACACTCGTGTAGCAACAGCATGGGAAACCATTCCTTTTGAACATTGCAGAGGTTCAATTATGTCAATGCAAAGGCGCTTCTGCTGCAAAGCAAATAAAGCAAAAAGGATTTTCAACAAAATATCATTGATTACTTTTCGTTTTCGCCAGCATTTTTCATGATTTTACTATTATTTTGCTTCGTTCTTAAGCATTTTTCTCGAAGGATTTTCTACTTGTATTAACTTTTGTACATCAAGTAAAAGCAGTTATGCTTTCCTTAGATAAAAGACTCATACAAGTTGAAAACTTTTTAAATTTCTAGAATAAAACCTAATATGTAAGTTATTTTATAAAACCTATTGCACATTTTAGAACCAACCAAGTCCGACTGTACATTAAAATGTCATCGTATTCTTTAGGTGGCGTGAAGTCGGATAACAAGTATTGTACAAGGTGATACAAAATAACCATCCAAAAAAACCCACCCAAACCGTTAATAATTTTAATTACAGATGGACTGGATATATCTGACATAGTGTCGGACATATCTCTTGCTAGAATCAAAACCAATGAGGTTGCTTTACTTCTTAGTCTGGAATGATGTCAAAAAACCTTCTAATGGCTAACTCTTAAACCATAGAAGTTTATGATATAGTATCATATAATAATAAAGAAAACAGAAGCCTTTGATATTTAAACAAATTCAAGGTTATTCATTATTTGGCCTTAATTATTACATATGTTCTGGTGGAAGTACAACTATCATTGAATACGTTTTATTATTATTAGTTTATTGAGAAATGTGCACAGCATATATCCTTATGTATATACAGGTATATTAGGGCGGGTATTTTTCGATATCGTTCCTGCAGCAAGTTCGGATTCTAAGAAAGAGTTTACTAGAACATAGCTCGAAAGTCAATTTCGAGCCCCGAAAGTTAATATGAGCGCTAATATTTATTTAAGTACTGTGAATGTTTTTAATTAAACACAGATTTTAACTTATCGGAAGTTAATAAGAAGACTAATATTTTCATAATTACTGTATGAATGTTTTGGTTTTTGTTCTTTTAATTCCAACTTGCACCTGGAAATGTTTTGGTACGGGGATTTTAATTTTGATGTATACTTTAAATGTAAAGTAATTTGTATGTAATTTTTTAAATTGTATTAAGAAACAAGACTGTTTGTATGTTTTTTTATGGAAATCAAACTAGAACTGGAAAAAATACCAACGAAATTAAATTCCACATTATATGAAATATTTGTTTTTTTTTTAATTTTTTCTTGATCTTTAATGTTTTTGCTACTTATCAACGATGTGTTTACAATTATTTTGGTTTCAGGTCCTTTTTACTTTTTACAGGAGTAGTATTTGTTTCTATCTTTACAGCCACAACTACCTCTCAATTTTCGTATTAATTAAAGATAAATTCTTATAAAAAGTGGGATGCTCTAAATTGACAAAATGGTTCATACATACATACCAGTTTGCTTTTTTTCGCACCACCTTTCACTGCAACAAACACGCGCTGAATTGTGTCAGCTGTGGGCTCATTACATTTGTTGTCTCTATGTCACCATAGCATGGAAAAAGGGGGAATTCCCACTTTTGTTAGTCCGCCACCGAACATTTTCGAGACATTTCGACTCCATTATGGCACAAAAGTAACAAAAAAACCATTCCAAAAATATTGTACAACAAACAAATTGAAAAGAAGCAAATGCCGGCAGCCAACCAAACGTGGTTTGGAAAAAGGAGGCAGTGATACAATTGCCACAAAACGCCCTTGTAGTCACAGTCGCATACGAAATGCGCGTCTTAACCACAAATTACAACAACACTAGTGCTGGTTACGTAGGCATCGGCAGCAATTCGCTGGAATTTAGCATATCTTAAAGACACTAAAATACTTTTTCACTTACTTAACCCTGCCTGCTTGACCATAACGTGCCCCAACTGCATACATACATACATACAATTGCCCCAGCAACGCATTATTTGTTTAACATTTTCAACTTTGTTTTGGTGTTTTCCTTTGATTCTTTCTAGCTGTTTACTCACAGCCGCCGTTGAGTGCACGCAATCATCGTGCGCATATTTTCAGTATGTGGCGGCGGGTGTTGGTTGGTGGATAACTTGGTGGCAAGTAAGTAAATGTGCTTCACTTTCGATATTGCCACATAAATTGTGCATCATCTTTCGTCGGAATCTGCCGCAATCCAATTGCGGTAAAACAAAAAAGCAGTCAAGGTGATGGTTAGTGGAAGTTGAGGTATGAAAACTCAACTTGCGGCAGCAATCCTTAACTATACAAATAAATGTGGCAAATGTGTTGCAAGGCTGCCATGTTGCAACTACGACTTTTTCTCGCTATATCTTTTTCAACTCGGATCAAGTTTCTTTTACTGGTATGCTATGCTATGCTACATAATGTGTTATGTTATGCTGAGCTATATATATATTATATATATCTATATATACATATATATTATATATATATTCTAGTATATATATATATATATATAATTCGCGCTTGAGCTCCTCCTCCTCGCATTTATTTTTTTTTTTTTTGTGGGTGAGGTAGGGTTCAAAATGCCTTCGTACTTACAGCGATCGTCGTCTACTGCGTCGTGTGGTATGGCCACTAAAACGATCCCTGCTCTCCTTCTGAGGATACACACTTCCCGGAACTGCTTTCTATATTACTTCGGACCAATTCTATTTACCCACTTCTCGGTCCACCTTATTTGTAGCCAGCTTTCATGCTATAGGCTCGTCTTCTTGTGTCTCTATCTGTGCGGCTTCACTTTGTTGCACTGTGTCGAGGTCAATCTTTTTTTTCATAGGACGTTCTCGATGTATTTCTTTATCGCGTTCCAGTTATCCTCGCGTTCGAGCATTTCGCTGATTATGTTGCGCGGTGCGATGTCGCCGATCTGCTCCCTCAGAGCATTTCTTTCCGCGAGCCATCTGTTACAACTAAAAAACGTGTGCTCAGCGTCATGCTAAGCGCTGCGCAGTATATGCGCTTGGAATCGGTTACCTTGCCCATGCGTTATAGGTATCTCCGGAAGTATCCGTGACTCAAGAGGAACTGAATTAAGAAGTTCCTCTGGACCCATTTGTCAATTTATGGAATAAGTTTCACCGTCCATCTGCCACTCGGATCAGTGTCCCATCGGCTTTGTCACCGCAGCATGGCTTGGCATCTCCGTTCTGAGAAGTTAGTGAGGACGTGTTTCTTCTTGGAGTCAGCTTTGGAGTCTAGCTTCATTGTAAATTCGAACTTCGAGACTCAAGGGTGAAATTTGCTTGTATGTAATTGGAAAAAATTTTAGCACCAAACCCTGTTTGTAAATATCATTCATTGACGACGACCTCGCAGCACTTGAGCTATGCTTTTTTAGCACTTCAATCATTCAATCGAAAATTGCTAACAAATCTATAAACTAAAACTTTTAAAATGATATGCTTTTGCAACCAAAAATGTTCCTTACAGACACAACATTTGCTGCCTTAATTGAATAATATTATTATCAGACTCCCATTCTCACTCAATTGTAATATAAGATTAAAAAAATAATTTTTAAGAACACACTTGGTTGTTTACTTTGTATCAGCTGTGGTCAGAAAATCAAAATTTGGAATTTTTCGCTGTCTTCGTCACCTTTCTACGATGAACTCAGAGATAAAGCTGATTCTGCTGGTATTTTATCTTATATTATGTTATATTATGTCAAGTTATGTTATGTTATGTTATGTTATGTTGTAAAATAAGGCACTGCGACTCATATGCCCATGCCCTGGGAACGTCAGAAGAGAGAATTGTGTTAGCTTGTACTTCTATGCTACTAAATACTTCCCCAAACTTTCTGTTTTGTTGTTGTTTATTTTGATAATTTAACTATGTCCCCCTTATTCAAACTTTTATTACTAGAATTTATTTTGGTTTTTCAGTGTTTGTGTTATGCTTTGGTAAGATAAAATATGCCATCATATATCTGTGGTTATGCTCTGTTATGTTTTGTTATACATACTATTCTATGGGGTTGGCAGCTAAGTAATTGCGGCTCTCACGGCAATTCAGCTGTTAATCAGTAAATTTTTGAACGGTTGCGTATTTCATTTGGCGTTCATTGAAAAATGAAAAATTAAAAGGAACATGTTCGTCATATTTTGCTTTTTTACTTCCGCAAAGGGAAAACCGCATCTGAAGCTCATAAAAAGTTATGTGCTGTTTACGGTGACGAAGCCTTAAAAGAACGGCAGTGTCAAAATTGGTTTGCCAAATTTCATTCTGGTGATTTTTCACTCAAAGATGGAAAACGCCCTGGTCATTTAGTTGAAGTTGATGACGCCCTAATCAAAGCAGTAATCGATTCGGATCGTCACAATGCAACACGGGAGATTGCAGAGAAACTTCATGTATCACATACATGTATTGAAAATCACTTAAAACAACTTGGCTATGTTCAAAAACTCGATACGAGGACTCTGAACTGAAAGAAACGCATTAACAGCTGCGATTAGCTAAAGAAACGTAATGAAAATGATCTATTTTTAAAACTATGAAAAATGAGTTGTTTACAACAATATCAAGCGGAAAAGATCGGGAAAAGCCCAGGTGAACGAACTCAAACAACATCAAAAGCTGATATTCATCAAAACAAGGTTTTGTTATCAATTTGGTGGGATTACAAAGGAATTGTATACTTTGAACTCTTACCACGCAACCGAACGATCAATTCTGATGTCTACATTGAACAACTAATGAAATTAAACAATTTGAACAGTTGAAGAAAAGAGGCCCGAATCGACAAATCGAACAAGTATTGTATTCCATCATAACAATGCAAGGCCACACACATCTTTGGCTACTCACCAAAAATTATTGGAGCTTGGTTGGGATGTTTTGCCATATTGACCATATAGTCGATCGTTACAAAACTCCTTGAATCGTAAAAATTTCAATAAAGATGATGATGCCAAATCGTACCTGATTCAGTTTTTTGGAATTATGATACTGCCTGAAAGATAGCAAAAGGTCATTAATCAAAATGGGCAATACATTACAGAATATAGTTATTTAGTTCCACGAAAACTACTTAGTTACCAACCAATATTTTATTAAGTGCGCAACTAAGTTCTCGCTGTTTTTTTGATGAAAATACAGCTCTATTCTGAAAAAATGGTTACAAGTGAATCATTGAAAGTATTGCCCATCGCTGGCTACTACTCTTTCCCATCTTTCTGGTAGATCTCATATACCGTTGCGGTAAAACTGTTCATCTTTTGAGGCTATCCACGGATCAAGCCATTTTTTGATGTCTTCATATGAATCGAACTGCTGGTCAGGTAGGCCATGGGCCATCGATCAGAACCGGTGATAATCGGACGGCGCAATATCTGGAGAATATGGCGGATGGGGTAGGATTTCCCATTTCAGTGCTTTCAGGTAGGTTTTAATGGATTTGGCAACGTGAGGAGGAGCTTTTTCATGCCGTAAAATCACTTTCTCATGCCTTTCCGCGTATTGCGGCAGTTTCACGCGCAGTGCTCGGCTTAATCGCATCAACTAAAGTCGATACCGATCCCTCGTGATCGTTTCGCTAGGTTTTAACAGTTCATAATAAATAACACCAACTTGGTCCCACCAAATACATAGCATAACCTTCGCAGCGTGAATATTCGGCCGAGGCGACGACGTAGAAGCATGACCGGGCAGTCATAACTTTCTTTTCTTTGGATTTCTGTACTGAATCAATTTTCATCACCCGTCACGACGCGATGAGCAAAACCATTCCTTTTTTACCGCTGGAGGAGTTGTTCAAGGCGAAAAAACGACGTTCAACATCCCTTGGTTTTAACTCATAAGGAACCCAAGTCCCCTGTTTCTGAATCATGCCCAAAGCATGCAATAGCTTGGAAATGGATTGGCAGGTAACTTCTAATACTGAAGCAAGCTTTTCTTGAGTTGGACACGGATCCTCATTGGGCAATGCCTCCAATTCAGCGTCTTCGAAGGTTTTTGGCCGTCCTTCACGCGGACGGTCGTCAACATTAAAATCACCGTCTTTGAACCAATCCCGACACGTTGTTTCACTTAAAGCAGCATCTCCGTAAACTTTTGAAGCGCATAAAGTTCCAAATAAAGATTTTCTTCACTCACAATAATTTTTTGTGTTATTTAGTAAATAAGTTTTTGATTAACAAAATTGGATGATTAGTTTTGGGGTTAAACCTTATTGGTTGTGGTTGAATTTGCCCTGACTTGTTCTCACTCGAATTCCCAAATTCTCTTATAAATATTTATGCTTGCCTACCGTGTTTTATTTCATAAAAAATGTTCAATCATTTCCTTCGAATATTAGCCATAGATTTTCTATTTAAATTATTACGTTGTTATTTATATAGCCCATCGCTTTTTCTTTTCTTTGTTTGCATCATTGTTACCATTGCTGCTATTTGTATTACCTATTGCGCATGACTATGACATTTAATGCGCACCAACCGGCAGCCAGCAACAGCTTTGGCAACCATTACCAGTCGGCGTTCACTGAAAAATGGCTTCAATGTAACTCAATTGTATTGCATTTGTACCTATTAATACAACAGTTGCACTTTATTGTGTTTTATTCTTGCGCTAACGTACAAGAAAAGCCTGTTCAGCATGCGCAGACTAGCACTCACCAAGTTTGTGTCTTGAGTCCTTCGTTTTCCTGTGCTTCTAGTGGATCTTATTTTATTTATAATATTACATGATATTTGTTTACTTTTCAGGTATTTCAGCGATTTCAGCAATTTTTCATATTTTCTTCCCTCTCGTGTGTTTTGCTTTTTTTCGTCTTCGCAATTTTGGTTGTGCAATAAAAGGTCTCCTGCGGCTTTTTCAGCAAACTATTATACATTTTCATTTGCCACAATACGTGCAGCACGGCACCATTTACAGTCTCTTCGTAGCTTTGTATATTTCTTTCTCCTTTTTATTGTATTACTTCTTCTTATTTTCTATTGAATATTTATGTTAATTAAAGCTTTAAAGGTTAGTTGGATATTCATGTTTTCAGTTTAGTTCGCTTTGTTTACTTATCAGTCTGGAAAATTGACTATGACTGAATAGAGTAAACATTTTCCGTGATACAATTTGCTATTAGAGCTGAGCTGAGCTGATCTGCGAGAATAACTATGAATTCAAATGATGGCAATCTGTTATATATTAACTGACAGTGGTATACACAATTATTTATAAATATTGACAAATATAGTGTAAATAAGCAAATATCAATACCAACAAATAATGCCTATATAGTGTCTGCGAAAAATTTGTTAAGACAGATTTAATCATTTTGCAGCAGAGATCAAAATGAAATCTATTATTTTATTAACACATGTTGATTGTAGTAAATAGCTCCGTTTTTTCATAGAATAAAAAAATACAATTGAAATTTAAATACTTATTCCAACGATCAAATGTCACTTCAACGATATCACTCAGTTACTACAAGAGCTTCATAATCCAAAATTTTTTTTTTTTTTTTTTTTGAGAAATATGCACAAATTACCACTTTTCTTTTGAGTCTTTACTTTTAATTAATAAGAATATATATAATATTTATATGTATAATCGGCGCTTATACCCTTTTTTGGATGTTTGGCCGAACTCTTCCTCTTACAGTGCCACATATTCGAATAAACGCACTCTTCATTTTAGCTTTAGGTTAGGTTAGATTGGCCTGGCTGGGTGAAGGTCATCACATAGACCTATTGGTCCTTAGAGGGAGATAGAACTTTAAGTTTCTTTTTAGTCGACATCTTGTAATACGTCTGCGTCTTTTGCGAATCTAAGTAAACTCTGAAGCTCTAATCCCAAGAGGCATTCTAACTTCTCATATTGTAGAGCTTCTAAGCGTTGCAATCTGGTCCTAGCTAACACAGGGCAAGAACATAGAAAGTGTTCTAGCGTATCTCTCTCTTCCAGTTCATTGAAAAATCGTTTGTTTTTCATTCCTATCTTGTGTGCGTGTGCCGGTAACAAATTGTGGCCTGTCAGTATACAAACGATAGTCCTGCTTTCTTTTCTAGGCAGGACTAGTACGAATCTGGCGGATTCATCTGTATTCTGTTTGTACATGATTTTCGCGGTTTTGCAAGTAGCCAAATTATTCCATCTTCTATCTACCCGTATTTTCATGTCCCTTTCTCTCTCTTTTCTCAATGCCTGCTCACAACAACTTCCAACTCACATTGTTTGTCAAACTAACGGAAATCTAGATTGCATGCAAAATTGAAGTTTCGTTGTTTTTGTTATACTTAAATGGTTGTTTTTTTAAATATTATTCTAAATATCAGAATATATTCGTATAAAAGCATCAACTTAATTTTTAGTAAAGACATTCTTCAGTTCTTTAAACTTTTAATAATTAATTGGTCCTCCATTTTTATTAATAACTTCAAAAATATCTTCCTTAATGGTCAATTTGAGCTCTAGTACAGTCTTTTACTGATATCGCTGCGCTTTTTGTGCTTAATTATTTGCGACATGCACCCCCAGAAGTTCTCCACTGGTTTTAAATCCGAAGGCAGGCCACTTCCTAACCGGTATGATGTACTCTTTAAACCATTTCAACGACTCTTTGGAGCCGTGAGAGCATCGCTCAACAATTCCATGTATATTTTAGAACTCATTTCGTTCGACATAAAGTAAATAATTGCTTTTCATTTTGATGAAAATGCCACCCACACCATAACACTGCCGCCACTAAAGTTTCTTTTTGACTTGCATACGTCGTTGTAACGCAAATCGTATTGTATAACAACTGTACGAGTCTGGGCCATCTAGGTTGAATTTTTTTTTTATCGGAGAACACAACACTTTCCTACTCAGTTTTTCACTGCATGTGGTTTTGAGCGAAGTCTAAACGCGCTTGTCTGTAATGCGTTTTCTACACACCGTTTTTTTCGTTTTGCGTAATCTATACTGCGTAAAATGTGTGCGATGGGCCAGGTTTTCACTGGAAGACCCAGCTTCTCTTTTATTTGAGTCGAATTTAAAAAAAGTTTCTTGGCTTCGTTTTTAAGTTGATTTAATTAGTAGTTAGTCAGTTTTTTGTAGTCTTTCGTAGGCTTTTTCACGCTATAGTTTTTGCCTTCAAAACAAACAAAAACCCATACCACTGCCTCTGATCTTCCGTTTCTTCGCCCAATCGTTCGATGTGAATAGCCCTCCTTATGGTAGAGATTGATTCACCCTTTCAGAATCATTAAGATATTTTCTCTTTGGAATTTTGGGAAAAAATATTAAAAAGCGTATTCAAATAATTTTTTATCTCAATTTTAAAAAAACTTACAAATCATCAATTTAACTCAAAAAAAGAGTTATTATTTTTATTTACTTCAAAGTATTTTTGAAGTTGAAAAGAAAAACCCCGATCCAGCTCATCTTAAAGATACCTATAAAATGTTAAATTTGTTTACTAGAAAGGATATTTCAGGGAAATATACCTTTAATACTTAAAGTATCGTCACTTTTTAAATGAATTCAAATATTTGTAAACGGCCTTCTATGAATTATCAATATAGACAGATTACAAAATAATGTAAAACAAAAAAAAGCGATTTACATAAATTTTTATTTGCGAAATTTTAAGTACAATATTTTATCTGCTAGTATGTCAAACAGTATTTTTTTTGTTTTCTCTTCATTTTCATGACAGTAACTCATTTGTGTATTAAATATGCAAAAATGAAACAATTCAGGGTATATTATTTAAAATTAATTTCACCCACCTAGATTGTTGAAATATCGCTCCATGCGATGAGCAGCTTTTCACCGCATATTTTTTTAATTTTTGCTAGTAAATAAACCCAACCAGTAGGTGCTAAGCATCAGATAAGTTGGGCGTAGAACCCACTACCGAAGTTGGCGAACGAAGCAATTTTTCTGTTATATCACGGCAAACACCGGGCTGCTAGTAACACCCTAAACCACAGATATTCAATTATATTCATGTCCATACAACTTGCTTGCCTCCATTTATGAACCAATACATGTGCATACATATGTAAAACCCAAACATATTTGCATTTGTATTACAACAGAATTTCTTTTCCTTGATTTAATTTTGCAATATGCCAAACGGACAAACCAGCTACGTTTAATTTGCAAACGACTATGTGAAGGCTGGCGCAAAGTCATAGAAATGCATCAATAAAATCCAATAAAAGTTCAACATCCGACATTCGACGACGAACAGCAGCGACGTTTCTGACATGACACAATTGCCAAACTGAAGCGAAAAGCAACAGCCGATTCACCTAACAACTAACTGACCAACGGATTCACTTAACGTAGCTCAAATTACAAATCAACGTACAAATAAATACGCAAATTGTCCATACAATAACAACAAACAAAACAACAACAGATTGGCAGTGCCGTCAATAATGCCCGTCGCACTTTGATGGCTGCTGGTGAAGTAAAACGCGTGGACGTCTGTTCCAGTGATCGACTAGACAACTCGCAGCTGGATGATAGTCAATTTGCGCTGTAAGTGAAGCGATTGCATACATTTTTTCAATATTGCCCGCCTTTCATGACGATTAAATGGTTAAAATGGTCACTTGAATGGCTGCCGCCGCAGTTGTTGTTTAACAAGCCCATAATTAGTTGTGCTTTTCACTTAAGCAAACAGGCCGATCGTCCGAGCCAGCGAGCAACCACTTACAGCAACACAACTTTGCAACAAATTACAAAAGCAACGAGTAGTAGTTAATACAATAATATGTAGCAGTAAGTGTAGAGTTGGTGGTTATAATAAAATAATATAGAATGCAAATAAATGGCATACGAGTGACTGAACAAATAAGCCAAGGCGCACAGACAATTGAGCGAATAAAGGATTGAACGATTGGACGATTGAATGAATGAAAGCGGACAATTGACAATGCGTCGAGGATTTAATTGAAAGAATGTAGATAGCTGGCTAAGAGGAGTGAACATTGAGTGAGGGCTCATTGATATGGTTGCTGAATATTTAGCTTGGAGGTGGAGTGAATTGGTTTCGAAAGGTAGCGGGAGCGCTCGAAAAGGTGTAGAGGGTGAAAAAAAGAGACCTAGCATGCAACAAATTGCTTTCGTCGCTAACAAGACGGAAATGCTGCTGCTGATGACAATACTTGTAGCTGAAAGCGTTTCTGCAGCGGTTTTCGTTGCTACTCTTTGTGTGTTAAGAGTTGAGCGCTTACGCCGACAAAGTGCGCGAGGTGATGGAAAATTGGAAGCTGAGCTTGATTGGATTTGATGTGACACGTATTGTACTATGAAACTCTTTTGTCCATTGAATAATAAAAATAAAAGAAATGTATTTTTTTTGATGCTTTGCTACAATTATTGGTACTCGCAATAACAACATCGCATTCCATACTCTTGCCGATTTTTCAACAGGGAGAATCCACAATACTGGCGTGGACACTGGATTGGAGTCTATACTGGCAGCCAAGCTGGCACAAAGACTTTGAAAAATGCTCGTTCCTCCTCGAAAATTACCCCAGGTGCACTTCAAGTATCATTTACGTGCCCTTTTGATACCACTAGGGAAGAGAAAAACTGTTTACAGCCATCCAGTGCTGTTGATGTAGTGGAGGAGAGAAAAGGGATCTAGGCTGGAGAATTTCTTCAAGTCATCCCCAAAGGGCACGCTAAGGAATCTCAAGCGCCTCGCCGCCAGAGCCGGACATTTGCAGAGAAAGTGTTCCACAGTCTCTTTCTCTGCAGGATCCCCCAGCTTCTGCAATAGGAGCTGTACGGAATTCCAAGCTTCTCAGCATGAATACCGATCACCCAGTGACCAGTGAACACCGCAATGAGTTTGGAAATTGAATGGCGGGGGACTCCCATCACCTTAAGCGTTCTGTTTCTATCGTATTGAGGCCATAGTGTTTTCGAAATAGCACACGATGAGACAGACGTCCATCTGTCTTGCGCTTTTTTTAGAAAGAAATTGTGTAGTTTCCCTTTAACAACGGTCAAGGGGACACCGATGTCTGAGAAGGGGGCAGCTGAAAACGGTTCTGTCGACCCCTTCCTGGCAAGATCAACGACAATTTCATTTCCCTCTATATTCCTGTGCCCAGGAACCCAGATAAGGGAAATGTTTCCTGCACGTTCGAGACGTTTGAGCTCCTCCTTACAGGAGTTCAACAGAAGAGAGCTGCAATCCGGCGACAACAGGGCCTTGATCGCAGCTTGACTATCGGAAAAAATATGAATGTCTCCGTCCCAACAGCGATCTCGAAGCATTTTGCAGGCCTGCAGGATCGCGTAGACCTCTGCTTGAAAAACGCTGCTTGTTTCCGGCAGTTTAAAGGAGACCGAAATGCTAGATGACTTAGAGTAAACCCCCGCTCTCACTCCAGACCCCATCTTGGATCCGTCAGTGAAAAGAGAGATATCCATATCCGTACCGACTCTCCCCTCTTTCCAATCTTGCCTGCTCGGAAAAATAGCCCTAGCACAACCCACAAATTCCCAGTTTGCGGATGAAGAGATCCGTGCGAAGAACAGAGAAGGAAGGGGAGATCTGCTTCAAGATGCTTCTCTGTCCTACAGGAAGTTGTCTCCAAAGGCCAATCTCCTTCAACCTAATGGCGCTCTGAGCAGCAATGGATTTAACTTGCAGATTCACAGGAAGTAAGTGCAGAAAACCTTGAGCGCAGCAGTGGGACATGTTCTACAAGCACCAGTATGCGAACACATCCAGTTCTCTGCACTCTTTCTAGTTTAGTGGTGTTGTAGCCCTTCTGAAGAGCTACCCACCAAACTAGGTAACCGTATGTCAAAATTGGCAAAATTGAACCACTAAATTGTACATCCAAAGTACGACACGTGGCTTGAGACTTGCCGAACATAGATTTACAGGCGCAGAAGGCTATATTGGCCTTCTTAAGTCGATCTTCTATGTGCAACTTCCAGTGGACCTTGGGGTCAAGTATTTCACCAAGATACTTTACTTCCGATGAGAGAGTAAGACACTGGTTGTTTAGCCTTGGAAGCTTAAAAGGTGGAGGTTTGTATTTTCTGGTGAATAGCATCAACTTCGTTTTGTCAGAGTTGACTCTGAGACCGTAACTGGCAGCCCAACTACTGAGTATAGCCAGTGTACCTTCCAAAATTTCAGCCATTACTGATGGGAAGGGTCCTGAGACCATTAGGACCAAGTCATCGACATATGCATAGTATATATACTGAGCCTTAATTTCCCCCGGAAAGAAGAGCTTATTCCGCCGCTTGAGCTTGTGTGACTAACAAGCACTGTGGCGTTTAGGGTAACGAACCGATTGATGGATTAGGAAACAGTTCAACCTTTGTGATTATAGCCCATTATCGATACGGGCTTGCAGGAACATTTGGGTAGATTCTGGAGCTCATATACAAAGGCATCAAGCTGTCGTGCAGCTGCAACACTTTATAACAACTAAGGGCTCCTTAACATGGCTGAACAATGTCATGTCGCAGTTCTAGAATTGAGAGAAATAAGCTACGATTTCTAGTAGAGTAGAGAAGCTTGAAGAGGAATTAAGTGTATAATATCTGACCGGCCGCCGTAGTCGAATGAGTTGGTGCGTGACTACCATTAGAAAGACGTAGGTTTGAAACTCCGTGAAACACCAAAATGAAGAAAAAGTTTTTTCTAGTAGCGATCGCCCCTCGGCAGGCAATGGCGAACTTCCGAGTGTATTTTCTGCCACGAAAAAGTTCCCCATAAAAAATATCTGCCGTTCGGAGTCGGTTTGAAACGGTAGGTCCGTCCCTCCATTTGTGGAACAACATCAAGATGCACACCACAAATAGGAGAATTACATATACATATATAAATATCTGACCTCTTCCCCCTGTTTTCAGTATCCATATTACACTCTTTTCTTGTAAGGTCTTAGGCACTCGTGCTTGTGTGCTTGGGTTTTATATTAATAATCTCTTGGTCTACTCACATCCAGTTCAATCACAATCTCATAAATAGCCGTCTGCCGTTCAAATATAAAAAATTCATCTACGGTATATAATTGCAGGTATTTTCACTTTTACAACAACGACACGACCATAGCATCGAGAGAGAGTTAGGCTTAGGGGATTGTTGACTTACATTGCTTCTTTTTATACCATTTTCACGGGCAACGTACATTCGATTGTTGATTTTTTGTTTTATTTTGTTCTGAACATTTCACTTTTCCACAAAACAATGATACATTTCATACATATAAATGAAAACTATTTACAAGTTTATAAACACATCGATTCATTAGTATTCATACAAAAAATGCTGGCTAATTGTCCTTTAATTACTCTTTCCACAACTGACAACACGACAATTAGGTTAGCTTCTTGTTTTTCTTTTTTTAACAAGAAATTAAAGTAGCAACGCCTCAATTATAGTGAATGCAATTTGAATACAGCAACAAATACTAAATGTAGGTATGAACGTGGCAGCAAAACAAATATGGTGGCAAGTGAAACATGAAAAAGTAAACAATTTACAAATACAAATAAGGACAAAGGGCGTTGAAGTAGCAATAATAGCACACACATACGCACATATAACAACACAAAGCAGACAACTGGCAACAACGAGTAACACAGTTGATGCGCGGACACTTGAATTAGGTTCAAATTTCAATCAATTTCCATTTTGCTTTTCAATTCAATTTCAATTACTTTTCCACACAAGAGGACATGCGACGCACGTAAGCGAACAGCTATTTACATATGCTACAATAATACATATTTACATTACGAGGTGAAAGAATGAACTTTTATATTGGAAGTGTAGTCGATTGACTGTCAGGTTCACCAGCAGTGGCCCCACTGCCAGTAGCTGCTAAGCGATTGTTGGACGCTTGGTCAATACTCCAATGATTGGCTGGTTAGTTGGTGGGGCGGATTAAAGGACAACAATTTTAATTTATCAAATAGAAGCACCTAATTACATACATACATGCCATTTACAATCGCATCGATGAACAAATGTTCGACCAACAGTAGTGTTCCCAAATCCAGGTGTATACGAGTAATGCATGAAAATACATACATACGTTTTATTATTTGACTTCAAGGTGATATGCTCTAACCACTACGAATGCTCATGTAAGGAACTTTAATTTAATGTAAAGGGACGCAGAAATTAACTTTTATTTATTTTGTAGTTTTGTGGGACGAGATGAAATTAGTTTTAACCAGAATAAGTTAATAATCAAGGGGAAGTAAGGGGGTTGTGAACAAATGCATTACAAAGGTAATCGGTTGATAAAAATCGCTGCAAATGATTTAAACCGTAAAGGTCACTATAACTAACAAAAAGGTTGGGCCAATTATTAATTTTTTTTTTTTAAGTGGATGATAGTAGAGCTTTGATTTTTGTTAATGATTTTGATAGAGTGAAATTGGGGAATTTAAAATTTCATTCCTTTACTGTTTCTTAAAAAATTGTGTATTGTATATTTTATATAATAGAAAAACGTACCAAACACTCATGGTCGAAATTTTTAATTTTGATTAGATTGGGCAACAAATTTTAACCAAAAATTATATCTGGAATTATAGCTACAAAATCGAAGCTGTGCGATACCCAAAACAAGTTGCTCAAAATTTTTGCGAGTTTAGCTCATACCTATAATCGACCCAAAAGAGTGAGAAGATTAAAGTACATGCAACTTTTGACGGACTACACGTGAAGAGTAACAGACGTAGAGCTTAGTGCTCGACGAGTGCTCGACGAATTGCTTTATGATCATACCGGGAAGGGACTGACACTTAGACGCTAGGAGGTTATAAATAAATAATTGGCGCGTACACTTCTTTTAGGTGTTTGGCGAAGCTCCTCCTCATATTTGTGGTGTGCGTCTTTATGTTGTTCCACAAATAGAGGGACCTATAGCTTTAAGCCTACCCCAAACGGCAAACTTGTTTCTATGGGGAACTTTTTTTATGGCAGAAATAAACACTGCCATTGCCTGCCGCGGGGTGGCAAAAATCTTTTGCTTTTTCATGTAGGGAGATTCGAACACGCACCAACCCATTCATCTACGGTGGCCGTAGGAGGTTTAGTTCGGGTTAAAGTCCAGCACTAACGGGATAAAGGCTTTCAATGCTTTCTCCTCGTTAAAATAAAACAATTCTTTAGAAATACCACTCACCTCATCAAAATGTATGTTGAGTCGTCAGGAATCTAAGTTAAGGCTAAACTCCGTTGCGAGGTGAAATGAGCTTGAACTTACAAGTATGTTCACACCGGGATACTGTGGCGTTCAAGAAAACGCACTAGCTGATGAATTTGCGGTTCTAAAGGTTTTAAAATACATTAATTTCGGGCTTAATGATTCAGTACTTTAACTACTGGGGTGCGAAATATTTGCATCTAATACTTATTAAAGTCCAAGCGGAAACATCGGAAGGGGCCGTGCATTTCAAAGTTAGTCTCACAAGCACCTGGCGCAATAGGCCTAAAATGTCTTGAAAGCTTACAAAGAATATTGAAATCTATCACATAAAATAAAAAGGAGCTATTGATCAACCTATTCAAATACTACTCATATAAAATAATGTACCATTGCCCAAGGGTACCCGTACATAAGAAATATCTAATGTTACGCGCTACGTCTACGTTCTCAAAAAGTATGACCACATTTTTTTGTGGAAAAACAAATTTTTTTAGACCTTGGCCGGATATAAATCCGGATAGTTCCGGTAACATAGAACCGACTGTCGTGGAAACGTCAAGGCTGTTCTTGAGTAATGCTAGGCGCTAGACTGCAATTCCTGAATCTAACAGGACTGCGATATATATATATATTGTATACTCATATATACATATTTTCCCGTGGTTCCTAGGTGGTGCATAGGGCCTCTACGATGAGTAGGAGTAACTACAAAGGCGTAAACGCAATTACTTCAATTCTATATAATAAATGTGGTTGTGATTAAACTAAAGGGTGGTTAAGTTTTAAGGGCCGGTGTTGATTTTGAATAAAATACAATTTTTTTAGGAAATTATTGTCATTTCTCTTTATTATGATAATATTGGTATGGCTCAATTGCGTATGGAATAAAATATTGGCCAAATCACCGGCGCAGCCTCGGCGGCACACCTCCTTTCAATGATCCAAATTTTCGTTGAGCTGAGGCATAATTGAGGTTCTATGCCGTTAATGTGCCGAATTATCTCATCCTTTAGCTCTTGAATAGTTGCTGGCTTATAGACGTACACCTTTTCTTTCAAATAACCCCAAAGAAAGAAGTCCAAAGTATCAAATCACATGATCTGGGCGGCCAATTGACATTGCCGCGACGTGAGATTATTCGGCCATCAAATTGTTTGCGCAATAGAGCCATTGTTTCGTTAGCTGTGTGACAAGTGGCTCCGTCCTGTTAAAACCACATATCGTCCACATCCATGTCTTCCAATTCGGGCCATAAAAAGTTCGTTATCATCTCACGATAGCGAACATTATTCACAGTAACTGCCTGACCGGCCCATAAACTGCACCAAACAGTCACTCTTTGTGGGTGCATTGGTTTTTCAGCAATCACTCTTGGATTATCATGCGCCCAAATGCGGCAATTCTGCTTATTGACGAATCCACTGAGATGAAAATGTGACTCATCACTGAATATGATTTTCTTTGATATGCATTTGGATTTGAACGCCCGTTTTCATAATAAGCCTGAATAACTTAAACGCGTTGCTCGATTATGTATCTTTCCATAATTCAAATTGAGTTAGTCTGAAATTGAAAAATGTCAAATGAAGTGTAGAAAAAAACTTGACGTTTAGGTGTGGTTTACATTCAACATTGGCCCTTAAAATTTAACCACCGTTTATTATAATTTTTCGCTTCGCTCGTTTCCACATGAGGGCGAAAAATTTAAAACGTATCGGAAGTTTTATAATTTTTGAAAATGGTCTCATACGTCAATCATATTGGACACTTGTCAACCAGACAGTTGCTGTATAAAAACAAGTAAAAGTCAAAATAAAGATTTCCCTCACTCAAAATCATATTTTTATTCTGTATAAAAGTTATTCAAAAACAAAAATTATGGTTAATTTTGCGGCACCTTGTACTAATAAACATAATTGTTTATGTTCCTATTTATGTGTCCGACTATTTCAATTTTTTTCTCTTAGTTTAATTTTAATTATATATTCATATTTATTTTATTTTTATTTAAGAAATGAGGTAGCATCTATAAAACTTTTTAGACTTATAAAATACAACATTGTTTGGAAGTTACAAAGATCATAATCAATTATTTTTATGTAATGTATATATATTATATAGTTAAATTCATTGTTATTATTTTCTAAATTGTTAGCATTAAGTTTACATTATATAAACAATAATTGATTTGGAGTTTTGTAACTTCTAATCACTTAAGTTAGTCTTACACTTCTTAAATAAATAAATATGCCAGGGGAAAATATATTTCTTCACAATCAGATTTTATTTTCTGGAGTTATTTACTGAATCCATAAACAGAATATCAAATATTCTTAAAGTTTTAATCGGCACATATAGAATTCTCTTTTACCAGATGTGTATGTACATACATACCTGTACATATTACCATACTCGAAGTCAAAACCACTTGACCAAAAGGAAAATAAATTTTCCCCAAAACATGGAAGTGCACATTTTCTATTAAGAATTTCTCATTAGCAATTTCAATTTTCGCATTAACATATTTGACAAATGTCGCCTGGTTAATTGCTACATACTTTTCGCCATCTCTTTACGTAGCCAAATACACCTGTCGTACATAGTTGTTGTCCAAATGTCCACCATACGCATATTTCCGCATTAACGACTGCAGTGACCTCTAGCGCTGATCTTTTGTAATTTACTGCAAATTATACGCTCGAGGTGCTCAGCCGATGACTTCAATGTGCACATCTGAGCCGAGTTTAGTTGAGTTGAGATGTGAATGGGGCATTACTCGTAAATATACCGTACAACTTGTTAGTAACGCATAGCTGAGGAGAGAAATTATGCAAATTGTATTTGTTCTTTTGCTTTTGCTGTGTCCCGTTCTAAGAGATAAGAAATTCAGATGTGAAAAGGGGTAGCGAAAGAGACAAAAGGACGTGTGCATCCGATAAAATCAATAGCATTTCATTACCTACAAAGCTGGTTGGGATTTTATTGCCGACTTGCGTTCGTTTGTTCTTGTCGCTGCATTTGGTGTTGTTAATTGCGAAAATTTCAGCCTGTAAGCCACACTTAAGGTGGTGCACAGAATTAAGTTTAAGTTTTAATGAAAAACATACAACCAACAACAGCATACAACTAAATAAAAGGCATAAATTCAAGTTAAAAATAAAAATACGAGGGTTCCTATTCATTTTTCAAGATCAAGTAAACTTTTGTCGCCATGTCACATCTAACAGTAGTTTCGTGTTTCTTTATCATAAACTTACTCAGAACTAATTAAAAATTTCAGATGACACAAATGGAATTAATTTTTCCGAGTAATGTTGTAAGTTTTTCTAACTTTCCATGTTGTTTGTCTAAAAAAGCGTACATCGATCGAAGGTCAATAAAGCTCAATCGCAAATCAGTTTGATGGTAGTCACGCACCAACCCATTTGGTGCGGCGGCCGCCATTGAGTCATTGTTTTCGGTACCAAATTAATGCAATATGGGTTTATCAACAGCTATGTATGTACGCTGTTTCTTTTCTGCTCCAAGAATATGAGTGATTTCTCGTTTTAAAGAATTAGCACAACTTTGAGTTGCTTTGAAGTCAATTATCGCAATATTTTAAATTTTGGTTTTGGGTAATAGCTTTGTAAAATAATAACATAGATTTACAAATACATTAATGATTTTTTCCCAAGAGCCAGATTACCCAGCTTCTATACAAAATCGGGCGTTAAGTCCTTGGTCTGTCATGTAGATTTAGAGATTTCGCCATTTTTAATATCAGGAGAATCCGTTAACCGATCAAAATGAGTTATATGTATATCAAATTAAATTTGCTATCTTTCACTTATACCTCATTTATAATTACAATTGACAGATTTAAAGATATTTTCAAAGTTTAAAATAAACAGTGTTTTTTGTAAAAATTTGAAAATTTTCAATTTATAATAAAAGAAATATAAAAGAAAGCAGTGTTCGAAAAAAATGGTTTATTTATTTCTTAAACCTATTATTTCTAAAAAAATTAAGATATAGATAGAAAAATTTAAGATATAAATGAAAAAGTCTTCTAATACATATAGTACAAGTTATATAAACGATGCATACAATTGAATTCAAAACAATTTACGTAATAAGTAAAGCACTGAAAAATGTCAAGAAAGGTCCACATAATGATTACTTATTTTAGAAATTTCAGAAAATACACAGGTTAAACTTAAAAAAAGTATAATCGAAACTGCATTTTTTATTTTAAAATGCCCTGCATTAAATCTTTTCTTATTTACAAATATTTATAATAATAACTTGCTGTACCTGGCGCGCGTTGCTACGCCAACAACTAAAATAAATTTAAGAAAAATAACTTCAAAGAAAAATCAGTACACAAATATTCAATTCATTCTAAACCATTTTATTGATTTTGTTTATTTCGAAAAAAATCGGTTGAACGGGGCAGAAGTTGCTACTCTGGAAAAATACATATATGTATGTATATACAAATTTTCATAATAATCGGTCCAGTAGTTCTTGAGGACATACAGACAAACATTCATTTTTATATGTATACATATAAAAAAGAAGAAGAAGATTGAACTGAAAAAATAAAAATTACAAATTAAGTACGTTTATATTCTAGCTTTATTTCCAGCCCAATTCAGAGTTATTTGACGAAATAATTTGTTTCATTATTTTCCTTAGCAGACGGATCCTCTGTTTATTTAAACAGAGAACAATATTCCTGTTGCTTACTATTTGTTGCTATGCTATATAAATACGTTCTTACCCCGTGACGCAATAAAGGTATTCATACCAATATTCCATAATGTATCATGAACAAATATTAGTATTGGTAATGGAAGGCCAGATAACGATAGCACGAATAATCACGAGGTATATTCCCTGCATCGAAATAAAAGTATCGATAAGATAAGATTTTATCAGTAGTATCGAAACATCCCTAGTTGTGTAGATACAGGAGTGGTAGCAATCGGCATTGACGTCTAGCTGGGATAAGAATAATAAACTACGCCGGCCGCCGTAGCCGAATGGGTTGGTGCGTGACTACCATGCGGAATTCAGAGAGACCGTAGATTGGAATCTCGGTGAAACACCAAAATGAAGAAAAAGTTGTTTCTAATAGCGGTCGCCCCTCGGCAGACAATGGCAATCCTCCGAGTGTATTTCTGCCATGAAAAAGCTCCTCATTAAAATATCTGCCGTTCGGAGACGGCTTGAAACTGTAGGTCTCTCCATTTGTGTAGCAACATTAAAACGCACATCACAAATAGAAGGAGGAAAACGGATCACGGAGTTTTTTAGAAAATTCAAATTCAAGAGCGGTTTGTGATTTTTTTTCCAACGTAACATACATGGTGAAGTCCAAAATAAACAAGACTATGCTAAAATACAAACGACAGGAGCTTTGTTCTGATAACTTCGAGTTTATTTATTCAAAATAGTCCCATCTGGCCTCAATACACTCTTTGGCGAAAGGGTGTTTCAGGTCATTGACCGGAATGTCCTTCAGGATCTCGGTACAAGCCTTTCGGATAGCCTCTACGGACGCATAATGTTTTCCTTTCATGCCCAAATGCAATTTTCCGAATAGGTAGAAGTCACAGGGAGACATATCAAACGAGTACGGTGAATGATTGATGGTTAAAATGCGATTTCTAGTCAAAAAATCTGTCACAAGAGTGGATCGATGAGATGGTGCATTATCATGCAATAAGCGCTAGCGATGCAACAAACGTTAAGATAGAAAAATGCATTGACGATTTGGCCCGTCCTTGTGGACAATCATGGACATGGGCATTATTTGGAAACTATTATTAAGGAATAATCGAACTGTTTTCGTGTTTTTTGTTACCAATCCCAGGTTGTTTTTGGACAGAAGAGATGAAAAACGTTTGATTCTTCAATAATATGCCATTGTGTGTGTGCTTTCGTGGCATATTATGGTATGCCGCAAAACTCGGCAGAAACTCGCTTAAAATGATCGGCGGAAAATAAATAATCTGAAAAAATCATAAATCATTTAACATAAGTTTTTAATTATTTTAAAAAGTTATTTTGCAATTTGTAGGTATTTTTCTAATGGCAGCCGCTCCTCGGCAGACAATGGCATACCTCCGCGTTGTCATATGAAACGCATCAATCATTCGGCTACAGTGATCACTGATAAATGATTGAATACCGTGACTTTCTGAAAAAGAACTGAAATAAGTTGAAAAATCTGTGTGCTTTTGATGAAACAAATTAAATCGACTTCGAACCTTTTTTCTCCCAAGCACTAAGCTTAAGTAACCGTCTTAGTAAAAGTCCAATAAAAACTAAATTTGTCTATGATAAATCAGAACTTATTGACTACAAATCAAAACTTCTTAGAGTCACTTAAGGAATTTTGTCAAAAGTCCGCTAATAGCATCCCTTAAGATCATCTAAAGTGGTTAGCTTGTTAGCGTAGACTAAGGAATCACCGTAGCTCCATGAGAAATAATCGAAAGGTGTCAAACTTCTTTTCGCCGAATTTCCTCTTCACAACTATGACGCTGCGTCGCTTGTAAGGCATGTTTATTGACGCTTTATTCGAATCACAGCTCGGATAGAGCGATGGCATAGCTCTATAGCTCGATTAGCATAGCTCTAAACCGAGGACTGTTGAAGGTTATGATGTATCTCTTCTCATCTCGAAAGAAATAATATCCGTTGATACTGCTATGCCATAAACCGCAAACGACATTCTTTATGAATGCATCGATACGTAGTTGAACATTTGTGCATTTTTTCTTCGTTCCAATTTTTTGACTAAAATCCAGATCTCTGTATTTTAAATTGAGGCTGAATCTCGATAGTGTGTTTCTAATAGTTTCTGCTTCTTCGGCAAGGGTGAAGCGATGCATGCACATATACATGGGGGACCTTACTGAGTATTCTGGCAGCTGAATGTCAATGGTTGTTGATGTTTTTGTTTTTGTTGTTATTGCATCTGCAAAACATTACGCATAAATGTTTGGGGAACACTACTGGAGTGGCATTCCTTGGCTGAATATAAATCCGGGTCGTTCTACTAATGTAGAAGCGACTGTCGTGGAAAGGGAAGTCATTGGTAAATGTGGCAGCTGCTGAAACATAACAATTGTAAAAACTGTCATTGCTATCTAGTATATACTTTTAAGTTCGAAAGATCGTTGAAATGGTTGAGTTTTCAAAACTTCCCAAAAAGGACTAAGCAAATGTTTCTAAGATAAAGAAGCTATTCAGTGTTAAATATTCGCTTCATATTCTACAAGTCGACCAGGTATAGCCGTAACATCCTGAGATGAATTCACACTGAACTCAACATCTTGTGAATAATGTTTATAATTTGACGGCCAAAAACGAAATAGGAAATAATTCCGATACAAATATTAACAATAACCCTCGTAAGCGTTAAGTTTTTTGTCTTTCGTGTCTTTTGTCGA
This sequence comes from Anastrepha fraterculus, assembly GCA_037575425.1. NCBI lineage: Eukaryota > Metazoa > Arthropoda > Insecta > Diptera > Tephritidae > Anastrepha > Anastrepha fraterculus. Next base: position 80,429 of record JAYXIM010013278.1, on the reverse strand, counting down.
ACTACATATAAAATATTTATTATTTTAGCAAGCCCCTTTGTGACTTGCAACTTTATTTAATAGCGCCACATTACCTGGCGCTTAGGTCAGAGGCAATAACAAAGCCAAAAGCCTTCAAGTGCTAGCCAAGATATGCCTGAATACTGAAATCTGTAATACTCATCATTATTGTGGCTAGCTGCATAATCAACGTAATCATTACCAACATTACCAGCTACCACCGCATCTATCTAACGCTGACACTGCCATGGCCCATTGGCTCGTAGCTGGCCAACTGGTGCCTCAGTTAGAATTGCCCAAGCCAGACGGTCGGGTGAACAATGGTGCCAGCGAACAAATCAATTTTCCCCACATTGCATGCAGCAAGCGGCATGTGGCATGTTCGCCCATTTCGCCTAGCACATTACAATAAAATGTAAATGCAAATTTTCCACTAGCTTTTCGCATTTGCTACTCCAACAAATTCCAAGTGGATCGACGTTGTACCTTTTTCTCGCTATGTACAATATTTATGATGCTGCTGATGGTGCTGCTGCTGCTTTGACTTTCCTTTCATTGTCGGATGATCTCGCTTGTGGCTCGTGTTAGTTTGACTGCAGCACACCCATTTTTTATGGTACTAAAAATTATTTGCTTGCTCTGCCCTATACACAACTCACACGTACAAATTTGTGATGTATTTACTTAAACTTATTACCCCTTCTTATTTTTTTCTATAGTTTGAAATAAAATTTAATATTCCATTACTTTCAGCATTGCCATGATCTCCATCTGATCTAACTTATAGGAGAAGCGCCTATTCACGATCGGCGTTGATCGATTTTCTTGCACTTTGCTTCGTTCGCATTTGCTCGCTGCGGTAACTAGGAAGCTGTGGATGACCCAAAGCGACCTACACACTTCAGTGTACTTGTCGCTTGCTTTTGTATGTAGATTTAATAATTTTGTGGACTCCTTTAGCAATTTGGATTTCTTGCACTCAACTGCTCGGATCATTGACTCCAGATGCGCTCGCGAGGAGCTCATAAAGATCAGTATTTTCATTGGTAAGATAGGAAAGCCAAGTGTATGTTGTTGTACCATAGTTATAATCTCGGTATGCAGAATAGTAAAGGTGGCGCCAACATCAGACCGTTAACCGACTCTCCGGGAATTTGAATGAATCAGCTGATTTTCTGACGTAGCTGGGGTTATGAAGGCGGTTTGCTTACGAAAAAACTGAAATTGTGTTGGTGGTATATGAAAAAAATTAACGCAACCTACACTCATATTACTTCGTTGCCCGTTTGGACAATGACTGATTGGGCGAGTGTGTGAATATGTGTGAAATGAACCAATAACATGGCAGCCGAAGTTACTCTCACATTTTTGCTTCGGTATTTTATTATCGTACGTTATTTTTACATATATATAATTGGCGCTCACACCCTTTTTGGGAATTTGGCCGAGCTCTTGTTCCTATTTGTAGCGAGCCTCTCTCTTGATGTTCTTCCGCAAAGGCGACTACGAAAGCTAGATAGGTTTTTACGAGGACCTTTTTCATGACTGAAGTACACTCGGAGAATTGCCATTGGAGAAAATTATCAGAAAAATTTAAATCTTAGGTTAGGTTAGATGGTTGCTCCATGGCCTCTTATGGGATGCCAATGAAATTGCCCAATTCATGGAGGAAAACGAAAAGAACAGGCAGATATTCGAACGATTACTATTTAATAGAAATTTGGACTAACATGCTTCACTGATAACATCTCAGTCCTACGCCAAAATTGAGAACCAAAATATCTGGATCTGGGACTGGAAGTGATTTAATATAATACATAATATATATTAGGAGTTAAGCCGACTAAAATGTGTAGCAGGCGTCTTGATGTTGACCTACAATTGTGGGTAAATATTGTTTATGGAGTTGAAGTCAGAAAGTTTGCGAAATGAAGAGGAAGCTGTGTGCTATATGAAATTATTTTTTCTCTTTTGATGTATTCTTCTTTAAGCGTTATATACTGATAAGATCTTTAATAAAGTTCATTTATATAAAGAAAAATGTTTTGTCTATACCTTCAAAATAGACAGAAAGAATTGACTTACTTCATCATCATTCCTCCTTTTTTCTTAATATCAATCTTTACAAATGTCATTCTTTTTTCTTAATGTTTTTACAAAGTGTAACTTGGTATTATGTCGTAATATTGGCCAAGCAAGAAATGAAAAGATGATTAGTTTCCGGCCAATTGTAACTTTTCGAACTTCCAAGGCGATGAAGTTCCGTTCTGTCCCATTGTGTATAAATTTCTGCTTTGAATCAAGTTCAGTTTCGGCTCCAGTAACAATCCGTTTCATAAAATTATCCCTTCTCAGATTACAAATCTCGTCTAAACACTCGACGCCTTCTAGCTTCTGAAGTGGTGTATGAATTTTTGACACTCAGTTTGAGCTTTTTTTTTTCTGTCAGAAACATTCAATTGATGCCGTCGCGCCAGTGATATGTGGGACACGCTCCCATTAAAACAGACCTCCCCTCTTCGGCAGACTTCCACCCCGGGATCGCATTTGCACTATATCGAGGGTGGAGCCGTGATTGTGGATAATAACCACAAAAGAAAACTGCGTCCAGGCTCTCTACCTATGACGTTTGGAGGTTATGCGACGGTGATAGTCTCCATTACTCCATTAAGAAGTAAATGGAACTTCAAAAGTGTGCGGTAATGTCGTATGCATTATCGTCTTGTCTGCGTATGATATGGTCGTGAGTCATTAACTCAAGCGTCCGTAATTGTTTTCGGTATTTCTGAGCTGACCTCCTCTGGAACACTGTTTCATGTTAGCTTCAGCACTTGTTCGGTGTGATCAGACGCGGCACAAACCGTTAATATTGTTTTGCTCTGGTTGCCGGTACTAAAGCAACTCTATTGTTCGCCTTTCTTCATCCTGCTTGTGTAGCGTACGCAAAACTTGCTTGGAGAACTTGCATGCAGCATCCCAGCAATGTTTTGAAATGCACATACTGCCAGTTAAATAAGTCTCACTTGGCTGTCTTCCAAGGATAGTGGCTAATTCCTCACGTTCGCTTTCGAATCTTGGACAGTAGATATCTGAGCAGGTAGGGCAGAGGAGTGGTGAAGCGGAGAGACCAAACCTATGCAGATAATACTGCAAGCACTCATGTCCGCTCAGCATCTGGGAGAGGAAGTAATCCACTTATCCGTGTCTTCGCCGTAACCACGTGTTAAGGTTAGGGATAAGTTCGTGCGCCCAGCGGCCTTTAGGAGAATGATCCCATCTGCTCAGTTTGAGCTGACCTTATATCAACCTCAACCACCCGATGTTGAATGAATACACTCATCTCAATTTGGAAAGAATACACTCATCTCGCTTTAATACTCATATTTTACTGACTTCTTTTGAGTATTGTAAGTTACGACTGAGTGCAAATATTATACAATATATTGCTCATTCAGATCTTGGCACTGAGTACTATGAATTCATACTGAGAAAAATTTCCAATTGAATGTTTAGTTCTGAGTGCTATTGAGTACTTTGGATAGTGTTAAAAATCGGGCTCTATCGATTCTTTTGAGAATGGAGTACTTATTAGTTAAAATATCGATTTTGGCCAAACATAAAAGGAACCTTCTGCACCCCTCTCTAGTTCCTCCGAACCGCGAACATGTTTACCAGGAGAAGCTTTTTCTCATACATTCGGAAGTTTTTTCTATTTCATTTTAGATTTTCTATTCACAGTAGGTTTCTGAGCTGTGCTCAGACTGTTTTTGGTCTTTCACAAAACACAGCGAAAAAAACGTGTAAAGTTTTAAATAAGTTAGAAAAACTTAAAGTATTTTCCATACGCTTTTATCCCTCATTCCAGTCTTAATCAGTTTGTCTTTTCTTTTAGCCATTTTTTGCATTATCCATTGATCAAACTTTCTAAATTGAAATTTCATTCAATTAGACTCTTCCTGGTACCTTAATCAAAAACAAATATGCAGCATAAAGTTAAAGTTGAAAATTGGCAACTGTTAATCGAAAAAAAAAAACATTGTCACGCGAGTGTTGACAATACGAACTAAATCGAACTAACTGTCATTGGTGCAAATTAAAATAAATAAATGACACTTTTCATACGAATTTTGTTTGTTTAGCCTGACAACCCAGGCATGACCCGAACAAATCTCTAATCAAATGTGACAACAAAAAAGGAACTCACTGAATATTTTTCAAAAGCAAACAATTCCAGACGGTAGTAGAAGCGGCTAACGTAACAAATGTCGTTACAATAACAACTACAAATCGAAAAGTATAAAAATAAAGTGGCTACAAAATGTCTAACCCCCAACTGCTGCCATTGCTACAGAAATTGTGCGGCAACGATGAGACAGAAATCAACACTTGGAAACTGGCGCAAATAAGTGAATATACGTTCATATGTATGTCTGTTTATATGTACGTAAGTATGTCGGAGCTGCTTAGTTGACACTAACAAACTGTGATACAACCAAAGCATGAAGTAGCAATTGCTATAGCATTAGCAGCCTCATTTTTATCCAGTTAAATGTAACAGAAATTATTGTGCCAACAATATGCTTACAGCCAAAGCAACAGGCAGCCATCATCGATGATATGATCAGTACGGAGCAACGAGCAACGCGCAATAAGCCGGAATTTTCTAACAATGCCTATGGGCATAGAAAGCAGCAACAATATGCTTGCGGTGGCGGCAATAGCTTGCCTGCATGCCTGTGGGTGAGAGGGAGTAAGATATGAGAGATGGGTGCGGAAAGAGGGGAATCAAAGGTTTGCTGCTACAAATTTCTAAATCAAAGTTACGCTAACGAAGTCACAACACGACCAAGCGAAAATGGCTATCACACAACAACAACAAAGCTGCAGCAATACTAACTGCACTAAACGGTGTTAACAATCAACACCAACCACCTACAGCAACTGTCTCTGCCAGGCTCAGCCAGTCTTAGTCATAACAACAACAACAAAATCTATACCGCCAACTATGCCAATAACTGTGCAATAAAGTAAAATGGCAACTCCAGTCGCTCGGAGGCGCTCATAAATTGTTGCAACCACCACTGCTAGCAACAAGAACGTCAGCAACACTTTCCGAAGAAGTGCAGTCATAGCAGCACGAGCAACAACAATAACAAACATAGCACCGCAAGTGCCAAGTAAGCAACAGACAATTGAAGCCACAAATCTATAACTAACCGAATGATTGGCAAACAAAAACAACAACCACAAAGAGTTACTAAGCAACTTGCACCAAATATACAAGCACATGAATATGTATTACAGCAACATTGCAACTCCAGTTGGGTGCTGCTGCATTTGCTGCCAATTAAAATTTGAAAATCTACAATAAAATTTGTGGCAGTAATGGGCGATTATTTGCTTGCGCTCTTGTTGTTTTTGCTTACCTTTTTATTTACACAAATAAGTTGTTGTTCGCGCACATGTAATGTGAATAAATACATATGTATGTATATAAGTACATACTGCCATAATTACAAAATTGATTGTATCGGCTATACTAAGAAAAAACATATTTTTATTTATTTGGTGATTTGCAATGGGTTATTTAGAGATGAACACATTTCAGTCCAAGAGAGCTAAGAGAAAAGTGTTTCACGCAAGTTTTGCAAATCGTACGATTCGAAATCGGTGCGAATTGCAAAATATTTTACATTTTGTTAAGAAATCTCCGAAATTGGTTTTGAAAATTGCACTGATTTAAAATCGTAGGAGTTGCAAACATGCCTGTAATGCGATGACATTCCTCACTATTCTGAGAATATAAATGTTAAAAAAATCAAGAGAAGAAAGAAGTTTAACTTAACATTTTACTCCAAGCATCAGTTGTATACCTTTCAAACCGGAATTATTTTAATAAAAACTACCCGTTTATTAAATATTTAAAAATGGTAGAAAAGTAATGGACTCTGCTTTCTGGATGGCTCGAAAACAAAACAATATTCGCTTTCGTGAAAGGTTGAAGTGACTGCTGAAGATTTTTCCTACCCACATAGGCAAGCGATTGGGCCCTTAATGATACCCTTAATGATACCATTGACGAGATGCTTCCACCCTTCACCGAGGAAGAGCTTAAAACCGCGGCAAGAAGCCTCAAAGGAAATAAAGCCCCAAGCCCAGATGGCATCCCAGCTGAAGCTCTCAAACTTGTGGCTGAAAGCCAACCAGATGTGATACTCGACGTTTACAATGCATGCATTGCTCAAAGCATCTTCCCTAAGCTGTGGAAAATATAGAAACTGATGCTGATCAGTAAAGGTAAGGGTGACCCAGCGCAACCGTGATTTTAGCGTCCGCTTTGCATGCCGGGAAATTGCTTGAGAAACTTGCAGAGCCTGTTGAGAGTGCAGAAGGATTGTCATCAAGGCAATACGGTTTCCGACGCGGAAAATCAACCCTTCGCACAATAGAAAAGGTGGTAAGCCACGCTCAACGCAAACGCCACTACCCGAACCGCATCACCATCCTGGCAACGCTTCATGTACGAAACGCCTTTAACAACCTACGATGGATAGACATTATAAAGACACTACGAGAAAGGTTTCGAATACCTGCGTACCTGCTAAATATTCTCCAGAGCTACCTGAGTGAGAGTGAACTGCTGTACGATACACCAGATGGTCAGAAAACAAAGCGATTACGTCTGGTGCAGCTAAAGGATACATTCTCCATCCCGATTTCTGGAATCTGAGCTACAATGAGATATTGAGCATAGAAATGCCTGAAGATACATGTCAGTGGGATACGCGGACGATATAGTGGCGGTCATACCAGCTCAGTGAAGGGAACTACTTCGTTTTAGTGGCCATACCATACGACGCAGCAGACAACGGTCGCTTTAAGAGCGAAGGCATTTTGAACCGTACCTCACCCAACAAAAAAAAAAAAAATTGTGTAGTCTCGATAGTCTGAAGAGAAGTAATGAGTCAAACCCTCTTTTCCTCTTATTTCTTTAACTCATCTAACCCAGCCTTTTATTTTATGCTTAATGACCTATAATGACCTACTATACGCAGAGGAAATGGAACCACTCTAGCTTTTTACTTACTTTTTGGGAGCAATCGAAAGTCTCTCAGATGTTTGGGATGTCTCAAATGAAAACCATAACCCCACGATAAGAAGTCGCTTACTTCACAAGGTTGCCTTATATCTCTCGAACGCTATAGGTAAATCAGCAGGGTATAGTTAAATCTATGAATTCCCTCTCATCTAATTTGTTATGTGTTTCCCTACTCAGTGGCTAGTTTGCTGTAAGTGGTTACAAACTGTATTCAAACGAAGCCTATAGAGCTTCGGCTACCCTCCGGGAGTAAGAGTGATATCGCCTCCTTATTTCACACTTAGGGCAGATATAGAGAACCACAAAAAAAGTAAAACCTATTTTCACGACTCCATTGCCCGGCTAGAAGGAACCCACAACCTATCTACGTAACATATTCTACCATCTACATATATACTAATACATACATAAAACATATGAAGCTTAACTCCTTGTGGGAAAGTACTGATCTGGCGGAAAACAAGAAAGTCTCACTGTGATATGATAAAAGGCTCGAACCCTGTCGCCTACCGAAAGCGTTAATTCTTTAAAAGCACCTGGGGTATATAAACTGATTTTACTTAGGAATTTTTAGGGTAGCCCAGGCCAAAATTTTGTATTAGCAATTCCATCCAAAGTAATTTTAGAAAAATCACACTTTATTCTGCCACTTTTGTTCAATCAGAGCCTCAAATTGCGATTTTCAAATATTTAACGCGAAAACTTTAAGTATTTCTTAAATTGTCTAAATGGTATCCACTTTTTTCTTATAGGTTATAAAAATTTCTTGTAACTTGACATTTGTACATGACAACAAAATGTGCAACCGTGTGAGTTATACAATTGCCACTGTAAAGTGTAAACAACCAACCCACCGGCAGCAAGCCAACGATCGCGCAACAGAAGCGGAACAGCAGCTAAACTAACGGTGACAGCTGCAAATGGCCAATGGTCAACACTTGGCGAAAACTAACAACACAACTCACTAAAAATGTGACAACAACAGCAACAAGCGCTTGAAATAAGAGCACACACCTATAACTAGTATGCACACACGCATACACACTCACACTCATATGTACACGCGAAAATGTCTGCGATCACACATCAGGAAATTCACTTCAAGTTGCAGCAAAAGCCTCGATCGCTCTATGAAATTGGCGAGTTCGACGACGATGTGGCGTATTTAACACCTCAGCGATTACAAAAACCACAATCACAATAACAACAACATGATTGGCTACCGTGCAGCCAGCGTCTGATGTTGCTTTATTGCTATTGTCTTTATAGTGCTGCGCCTGCGCATTGCCTACTACGTTTTTCTTTTTTCACTTTGCATTTTTGTTGCTTTTACTGGACCTACTGTATGTACAACGATTGTTTTTGGTGTGCGGTGTGAAAAATGGAAAATATTTGATTTGATTTTCAACGCGGCTTTTAGTTTATCTGCACGTACTCGCAATATTTCGTTAATGGCAGTGCTGCTGCTGTTGTGGCCAAAATGGATAATTGGTTGTTGTAGTTGGGTTGTTAACTCGTTCGTGTCTTTGTTTGTTTATTGGTGGCATTCTTTGTTGACTTTGGTGGTGTTGTTGCTTTTTTTCGTGTTATTGAGTGGCAAAAATTGCACAGAGCTTGTTTGGTAGCACTTTTTTGGTAATTGAATTGGCTTGTTAGCGCCAAATTTTATGGCGACAGTTAAAATGAGATGCCCAACAGTGATAAATTTATTTTGCCAAGTGCGTAGTTGTAAATACAAGGTTTTGCCTTTTTGTTATTGGTATGCACTTATACACTCAAAGGAAAATATACTTTAAGTAAGCAGATATATTTTTTTTTAATTTTTAATATTTGTTTTTTGCTACTGGCTACAGTACCCCACCAACTCATGAGAAACAAAATTACTATTCATGTAGCTTTTTTGTTTTTTTTTTAACTGTTTTTATTTAAAATCTCCTTTTTTCATAAAACTTTAATTCTTTTTCACATTTCATTGTTGGCTTCTCTACGGGACCGCGACATTTAAGATTATTTTCTGCAAAGATGGGTTCAACTGTTCTAAGCGATATTTTAATGTGGGCATTACAGGGTCCGACATGCTGATGCATGGCCATCAGTTGTCTGTTAGTTGGCTAAATGACAGGCCAGAGTAGGGTTTACAAGTGCGCGGAGTGTCGAGAGTAAACGCGAAAAAAGAAAATCAGTAATGGATTTCAAACGTAATAGTGTGATTGCATTATATTTGACTGGAAAATCACAACCATGCGATTGTTCGTGAGCTTGGGCACCTTAAAGTAAATAAAGGTTTTGTGTATCGCATTATTCGTTATAGTCATACTGGTAGCATCGCGAAACGTCATGAAGGTGGTAATCAAAAGACTCCAACGGACGTGAATCTGTTCAAAAAGTGAGGAAGCGACTTGAGCGGAATCCCCGACGGAGTGCCAATCCAATGGCGAAAAAACTGAAAATATCTGATCGTACTATCCGCCGCATACTGAAAAATTATCTCAAAGTCAAACCTTTCAAGATCCAAAAGGTGAATAATCTCACACCAAAGTAGCAACAAGTCAGACTTGAGAGAGCGAAGAAGTTGCTTCGTTTGGCCGAAAGCGGTCAATTTCTGAACATTGCGTTTTCTGACGGGACAATTTTTCAAATTGAGCAAAACGATAGATTTTTTTTGACCGACCGTTTAAATGAGAATTTTGGAGGCAGCCCACGCCTCAGGTAATGGTTTGGGCCACTGTAACCGCAGATAGGCGCTCTCCAATCGTTTTCATCGAGCCTGGCGTCATGGTAAATGCGAAATATTATCAGGAAAGTATTCTGGAGGTTGCTTTGAAACCGTGGGCAGACAAGCCTTTCGATGACAGACCATAGACGTTTCAATAGAACTCGGCACCGTCTCACAAAGTTTGAGTGAACCCAGAATGGCTTAAAAACAACTTTCTGAACTTCATAATGCCCCCACAATAGCGCTCAAGTGCACCAGACGCGAATCCGATGGATTATTCTCTTTGGGCCATTTTGGAGTGCAAGGTCCGAAATAAAAGATTCACCAGTCTCGAGGCGCTGAAAAAAGCCATTGTCCGCGAGTGGCCAAAATACATATCTTGCAAACAAAACTTTGAAAAACCATGATTATCCACTCGATCATACAATCCATTTCCCATAAGTTAGGATTTAGAAATGGCCACTTAAAGCTCAAGTAGAAATTTTAAAATTACTTTACATTTTAGTCCCACTTATCGTAATGCAATATTTTGGTATTATTTGGTCCGATAGCCGAATGGTTTGTGCGCGGCTAGCATTCAATAGTGTCCGGGTTCGAAACGCACTGTGGGCATTAGACATCAATGATGGCAATGAAGAGCTAATAAAGAATCCTCGGAGGTGAAAGAAAATGAATACTTTGAAGCAGAAACGGCCAATCTATGTCACCCTGGACGGTAGTGAAAACAAATGAGAGAGCAAGAATCGATTTTCAACTTTCTAAAGATGCCAAGTTGATTAATAGCAGACGAAATGTGTAAAATGGGATAGGATTTATTGATCTTAGTAAAGATTTCAGAGACACCTATTGCACGCCAATGACCATCTCAGCACTATAAGAAAATATATATAAATATATATTATATATAGTCGAACTGCCACCAGATAATGTCGATAGGCTTTCTGATTGTGAAGACATTGACGAAGGTATTTTAGAAGACACAACGACGAAAAATGTTTCCGGCCAGTTTGAAATTCATTTATCCAAATCTGAATGAAAAAGCGCTAAAAATCTGCAATAGGATTGGAAGAAAATCGATGCAGATTTTCCACAATCAAATCATGTAGATGATATCTTTAAAAGTATACAGGAAAATTTAAAATATAAATCGCCTGTTCAAGTTTTTGAAGATCTTGTAAGTATAGACATTTTGGAATTCATTGTAACTCAAAGTAAATTATATGCCTCGCAAGAAAATCGTCATGAATTCAATTTGACTTCAAACTGTCTAAAAAAGTTTATTGGCATATTATTGCTATCGGGATATCATTCATTGCCACAAGAAAAATTATATTGGTGTGAAGATAAAGATATCAATGTTTAATATGTAAGAAATTGTATTACGAGAAACAGGTTTATGGCGATAAAACGAAATTTACATTTGAACGATAATTGTCTGTTATCATCCATGGAGAAACGAGACAAATTTTTCATGTATTTGAATTTTAAGGAATTTGGGATTTTCTCCAGGGAACTTACTACAGACGAACAAATGGTGCGTTACTATGGGCACCATTTTCTCAAGCAGTTCATAACAGGAAAAACCATCAGGGTTGGATTCAAGCAGTGGGCATTGTGCTCTTTACTCACTGGATGTTGTTTTCATATGAATTTGTATAAATTTTTTTTTGACAGTTTAGGATCTTCCGTATTTTTATCTTTGGCGTCTCACTAAAAACATCCTAAAGCACATTCATTATATTTTGATATATTTTTCACAAGTTTCAATTTGATGTGCAAATCAAATGAAACTGGTATAAAAGGCACCGGAACTGTAAGAATAAATAGAATGAATAATTGCCCTATAAAAAACGATACTGAATGAATGAAAAAAGAAAAGCGAGGATTGTATGTTTACCGATTTGACAAGAGAAACAAAATTCAGGCGATAACATGGAACGACGATAAGTGTGTGAAAATGTTAACCAAAAATTTAGGATTAATGTCACTTGAAAATGTGAGAAGATGGTCCAAATCGGAAAAGAAGAAAGTTTATGTGGATCGTCCATTTATTTTATCGCAGTGTAACAAATTTATGGGAGGTGAAGATAAATTGGACTGGAACGGTGAAAAATTCGAATAAGGTTCCTAGGGAAAAATGGTATTTCCCCTTTATTTACAAAGGCAATTGATGTTGCGCTTTACAATGCGTATGTAGTGTATATTTTTGCAAATAGTCCAATGACATTATTAAACTTTCGAAGATGAATTGCTAGGGCATATTTACAACAGGATTCGACTTCCAATCCAAAGATGTCAGAAAGGCCACCTGTAATAAGGTCTTCAAGAGTTCTATCGGAGGTCCGATTCGACCCAATAGGGCACGTTTTAGAAAGAACCAATGAAGGAAAACAAAGAAAATCTTCGTATTGTAGGCGTACAGTGCGTAAGCAATGTAAAAAGTTGGTTGCATTTAGAATGTTTCCCTGAATGTCATTGTAAAAGATTTTATAGAATTTTTAATTTTTTCATAAAAAGATTATTTGTATGAAATTATTATTTTGTACAATGTCAATAACATCAATTTGTTTTAGTTACCTTTAATAGCCACGGTCGTCATTTGACTACCACTAACATTATTAAGTTTATCTCCACAAGTAAGTAAACGAAAATTTTTTTAGCAATTTTTACTTTATTTTAATGATTAAATAAAGTTATTTCGTCAAAAAAATTAAAAAAAAAAATCTGGTCCTTTATGGGTTAATGTAATGCTTAACACATACGCAACCGATTACAAGTTGACAAAAATCTTTGCCATTTTTCGATCGCTTTGCCAACTGCGCCAAACACGCGTCAATCTGTTGAAATTTTAACCGTTTGTTTCGATTTGTTTTCCGTTTGTGGCCTGTAGAAGAATTAGTGTTACAATAAAAATAAAATATCATAAACAAATCATAATTATATTTTTTTTTCGAAATTCCTATACATGAATATCAAACAAAACTAACGATATAACGAAGCATAGCATTTCTACCTTCCATTGAACTTCGTTATATACAAGTTTTTTAGTCCTATTATTCAAGTCAAACACAATTAACTTTTTTGGTTCATATTTAGCAAAGAATTATTTATTGAATTCGTTCGTTGAGTGTATGTACAAATACAAATATTGTAACTTTGCATATCTTTATTTAATAAATCTCTTTTAATTCATTTTTAATATTATTGTTTTTTTTTTTTAATTTTTTCCTCAATTTACCTGCTTTATTTTTATTAATACTTTTAAGTTTTCATTTTCACTTTTTTCAATAATCTCTCGTTTTCGTTTGCATTGCCGGCGAATTTGTGTTTCGAACGCTATTATCTTGCCATCATTGTTGATAATCGCAGCTTAAGTGTCGATTAGAGTATTTAGTTTATATTTGTGTGTATTAGATTTTTCATGATTTTATATTTATATGTATGCATTTATGCTGTTAGCAATTCATTAGTTGTTGTGTAACTAGTTAGAGGATTACTTAGTTAAATTTGAAATTTACATACTTGCGTTCACTTACGTGCAGACTTTACATACTCGTACATACTTACTAAATAGTTATCGTTATCATTACTTTAATATTATTACAATAATTTAATACAGATCATTTAATTACAATATGTATGTAAGTAATTGCATGCAGGCCTATATAATTTATTGTTACACACATATATGTACACTATTTGTGCATAAATTATGGTATTTTCAAACTTCTTCCTTTGTGTATGGATGTGTGTATTATAGTCTTAGTATTAAGTCTTAAAAACCACACTTAGACACCATTGATTAGAGGAGTTTATCAATATTCAGATTTCCAATTTGAAATAAATTACATGTGTATGGATGCGTTACATACATATGCACAGTGGGCACGTCAAAAAGTGGTACTAACATAGCAGTTGAAGTGAATAAGACAATTCACAATTAAGTGCAAATAAAATGGCATCATTGTATTGGCTGGTTACCATAGCAACACAAAAAAATTTATATATTTGCCATCGTAACTTACAAATGGCATAATGCCGAGTCATTTACACTTATTTGTGAATTACTTCAATATTATATACGTATTTTGCCAATCATTTTTAATGTGAATATTTAAAAGTGCTAACTTGGCATTTTTTATAAAAGTTCAGTTAGATTAAATTAACTGTTTCTATATGATGAACAAAGTAACAAAACGTAAATTTTAAATGAAAAGTGAGGGCATTTGTTGCTACGCTTGAGCTGCGAATATTAAATTTAAGGTAGTTCGTGCCTAGCAAACAAAAAAAAAACAAAAAACCAAAACAAAGCAGAGAGTATTTTTAAAATCAGTCTTCTATTAATAAAAAATATTATACTGTAGTATTTATTACGAACAATTTTTGAGTTTTTTAAGGGGACAGACACCTGTAAAAAAAATCGAAAAAAATCTTTTTTTCTTAAAATGTTAACATAATCCTTTAAGAATATGTCAAAAAATGTTTAGAACGTAAATCTAAGTATTTCTTATATTATAGATCGTCAACCGTGACGACTCTATTCTTTGCGTTCAAGCGCTGGGAGAAGTATAGTTACGTTGCATTCAAACTTTAGACGCGTTTTTCTCAAAACTATATTTTTCGAATTGGCGTACACGATAACTCGAAAAGTTATTGACCGATCTCCCTGAAATTTTGCACATATCTTTTTTATGATATTTCTTTCTATGTTTTTCAAGTTTTCGAAAATTTTTAGAAAAAATAGTTTTTTTGAAGTAAAAATAATAGGTAAATTCGCCCCAAAACTCATTTTTTTAAGCATTTTATTCCGCGAATTTTTTTTCCATTTATTGTTAATTCATATTGAAATTATGACATTAATAAACAAACAAATTTTTGTTTATTGTATTCAGCTCACTGACGCCGATGCTACAATGCCCGCTGCGACCTTCCTGCTGAAAACTTCAAAATGCCGAATTAGCAGCTCGGGGTCCAATTTTGATAACAAAAAAGCGCCAAAACCAGCCAAATCCACAAACAACTGCACTACAATGATTGGCGGGGCAACAGTATTGGAATTTGTAGTGACAGTCAAGCTGCACTGAAAGCCCTTGCTAGCCCACGCTGCTCTTCGAAGTTAGTCGGTGAATGTAAGACTGAACAGTGTTGCAAAACACAACAAAGTTAGTCTTAAACTTTTTCTTCATTTTGTGGTTTCACGGAAATTCGAACTTTCTCCGAATCCTGAATGGTAATCACGCACCAACCCATTCGGTTCCGTCGGCCGCTGTGTTCTACTTAGCCATAAGAATTTACAAAAAAAAATAAAATATAAAAGTGCATACCCAGAATGTGCTATTAGCTAAAAATTAAAAACAAAACAAAGTATTTCAACATTTACCTATAAAAAAACAGCACCACCGGAAATTATGTTAATTGGCAGATTTCTATGTATTTAAAATTTGAAGTTTTATCAAAATTTACACTCTCTTAATGACCTCAACATATTTAGTTTTCATATTTTCATTTGCCTTGAGCTCACAAAACAAATGTAAGAAAATTTCACTTTTTGTGTACAAAAAACAAGCAAAAAAGACAAAGAAAAAAGACACAGTTACACATTCCATCAGTGGGGTCGGCAAGAGGAATCGGGCAATCGCGGTAATAGCGCAGACACACTAAATTTAGCGAAGTCCTCAACCATCTGTGTGATCCTTCTGCCAGAAAAATGTGACACACAGATGGTACTTCAAGCAGCAAAGAAGGCTTTGTTCTTAAGCAACGCCAGGTGGGTATTCCCTCTACTTAGGGATAGATTAACGAAACCAACGCAAGACTGAGTCTTGTCGAGGCCCGAGTGGAGTGAACAAGGAACAAAAAAAATCGGGGCTTATTCGATAGTTTTATCCTAATTATTTCCTTTCCAAACATCACTTACCCGACTAACAAAAGTAGTACCAAGTAATAGTCTACTGAAACTGAATCGAAAAAGATGTGCACACCTATTTTATAAACCTTTTGTATCCAGAATCTATGTATCAACTGAACTTTTTTTTGCATTTTACCACATTTTCGCTGATAGCTCCGAAAGCAAAAGTTTGTCAAAATATGTTCAATTTTACTGTTTGTCCCACTTTGTTATTTACCCACTGTACATATGTACATATTTATGCCATGTTTATATTGTATATATGAATATTATCCTTCACAGCTACATCTGTGTAGTTGCTATTTTTATTTCAACTACATTACCTTTATTAATAACTTGCAATGCAATTACTCATACTTTTTTAATTACAATGGCATGCATTTTTATGTAATTTTTCAGTTTTATTTTTTCTATTGACAATAACTTTTTCTTTTCAAAAATATAATATATAGTTTTATATGTACATACATTTATATTTACTTATTTATTTATTATTTATATACTTTATTTTATTATGTATGTATGTATATAAATTTGTTTATGTATGCATAATAGTAACATCACATGTAATGTAGCAAAGTGTTAAGACCTTGTTTGGAATTTCAAAAAATGTCCAGCACGCATTTCTTTCACCTCTATTTTTTACACTTTTTCTCAATTAGAAATAACCTCGTTTTAAAATTTTAACTGGACATTTAGCTATTAGAAAATATAATTTACATTAATTTCATTATTTTCATTTTCGTACATTACATTTACATTTTATTTTTGTTTGTAGTTTGTTTAAATTTTGTTAAATTAAATAGCTAAATATTTTGTTTTTGTTTTTGTTTTTGCATTTACTACTTACACACATTTATTATTACAATTTTTACTTGTTTTTACATATTTATGTATGCACTTTTATATAGAAAATTACTAATTACACTTAATAAATATTTTGTTACCCGTATAAACGTTTGCAGCTGCCTGTTTTACGTGACGAACCAATATCAGTTAGAGAAGGATCGTCACAAAAAGCGAAAGAGTTTATTGTTGAATATCTGTATGTAATTATAATAATTGTAATTGGTTCTTAAGGAAAAAGTACTTACATACATACATATAACATTACATTTTTAATGTGAAAACTGACTCTTTCATAATATCAAAAAAAATCAAATTAACAAAAACTTAAAGTTACAAAACAAGGTGTTTAAAAACAAAATTAATAAAAAATACAGAACAACAATTAAAGGGGTTTCCAAAACTTCAATTAAATAGAAAAAATAAATTCATTCAAATTAACAAGATTCAAAAATACGAAAAACAAACACAAAAAATTTTAAATCACCAATCACGCCTCCTTGCGGGTTGCCACCTTAACGTGGTAAAAAGGCTCAGTATGTGTCAGGAACCCGAGAGCGTTGCTAGACTAGCGTAGCTGTCGGTAGGGCAACCCATGTTGGTAAGGACGAGGAGGGGCACAGAAGCTAAGCGCAACTCAACGCATAAAATCCTGGTGTCATTTTGGCAGCCGAAACGCCACTAGCTGCGCGTATGGCCTCATATTAGAGGCGGCTTACAATCAAAAATCTAAGAGTTCATCACTTAATGACTGGCATCTTACGCGGACTATGCAGATATAATTCAAACCGATATGGAAGTATATCTCCTGCCTATGCTTCTGGTTGCTAATATTCCGTCGATGAATAAACCAACAATAAAGGCCTATGCCTCTATAGTTTACTTTATATAGAAAGTAGTAAACCATCTGATGCATCATGGCAAATTAGTGTATATTTATACACATATTAGGGTGCCCCACGAAAAAAAATTGTTGCGGTTTTGCCACCAGAATTATAAAATTTATTATATTTTAAGACTTACGCCAATATTAGTCGCGAAAACTATTAAGGTAAACGAGACCGCTTTGAAAATACCTTCAAAAAAAATTTTTTTTAATAAAATTAGTTTTTAAAAAATTTTCCAAAAATTGCGTCAGATGCTAGAGGTGTTTAGGCTTAAAAGGTCAGAAAAAAAGTGTTTATATAAATTTTCTCAACAGAATCGAAATAAAAAGAGTTTTGGAGGAACTTGCAATTCGCTGCAGCTCACGTGAATGTAAACATTTTTCCAAAACATTTTAGTAGAAGTATTAAAATATAATAAATTTTATAGCACCGATTGAACAATTTTATTGATTTTTTCTTGTATAGTGTCCCCTAATGTGCAGTCAAACCGGTTTCTGCGCGGTAGAAAAAAACGCAAAAAAACCCAACATAAACAAACACAAAAAAAAGCCGAAAAAAATCCTTTAAAACTTCAAAAATAGCTAGACATTTTTTTTTTTTTAACTTTTTAAGAAAAAAAATTATTTATGCAATAAAAATGTTCACGCAAAAGTAGTGAAATTTAAAAGTAAGTTTATTTTCTTATTTTAAACACGATTTCAACCTAAAATTTCTATTTATTAATTACAAAAAATTGAATTCCTCATTTCAAACATAACATCCATAAACAACAACATAAACATATTCTGAAAAACTCCGCTCAAACAAGATAAATGGGCAAATGTAGATTATCACCACTCGTCGTTTTGTGTTTTTTTTTTTGCTTCGATTATTAATTTTTTGGAGTATTTATCCATAAAATTAAGTAAGAATCAATATCAAAATAAAAAAATAATTAGTATATCTTCAAACTCACTATAAAATTAATCCTAGCTTCATTGAGGAAGGATATGTACATATGTATGTATGCACACACTTCGAAACTTAATAATTTAAATGTATTCGACAGGGCAATTAGTATTGAAATTGACTAATTTAGGACATATCATTTTTTTCAAAAACGTAGTCGTTAAATTTTAGCCGAGTTTCTCCTATAAGCATATACCGCACAAGAGTAGCTTCGCGTGAAACAAAGTTCATGGAATAAAATACAAAAAATCACACAAAAAACCGCATATAATAAGGCCGCACAGAAAGAGGTTTGACTGCTAACGAACAAAATATTATAAAGCCGCTTATCTTGTATTGTAACCTCGACAAGAATTTCCCACACACACACCACAAATTGGCTAGAACGAGAATGAGCCCCACAATTTCTCCAAAATCTTCTTAATAAAGGAGAAGGAACATTGGAAAAAACATTGCTTTTCTTGGAGACGTCTTTAACGCTTAGATGTAGAAGAAATACAATCATTGTTTACGCAATGAAATATTCTTTAGTAGAAAGAATTTGATCAATTTCGCCGGGGGACAAAATTTGATTATCTTCATGAATAGGCACCTAAATAAGGAGTTATTTCTATTAATCGGGTCTTAATAGATGTAAATCGAGAGGCTCAAATCTATGCAACCGGAATATTAACTAGTTTTGAATAAAGTCTTAAAGCCAGAGCGTGCTTCCTGAAACTATATTTAAAAAACAAAGTAGCACAGCTGTGTAGATGGCTGTAGTGATCTATACCTCGTAAAGTATCTATTAAACAATTGAAAGTTTATGCTCGTTGTCAAGGTAACATTTAACATTAAAACAATTCCTTTGTTGTTTTTTGTTTGTCCCTTCAGTTGTTACAGGTTATTAACAATTTAAGTCAACAAAGAGCGAATCCAGCACACTTCACAGTTTTTCTTTCATAAAAGCGAAAATGGAAGCCATGTCGCTGCAATTGTGCCGATACTGCTGTTTTGAGGTTAAGAAATGTTGATAATGTCGAAAATAGCGATCAAATCGCAGAAGTATCCTAAGTAGACCGGCATGTTAGTAGTCGTATCATCGCCCAGGAGCTAAAGGGGGAACACCACTGTGAACGCGTGAAAATTAAGTGATTTTCATGAATTTTTTTTCATAAGTAGGGATTATTATTTGAGGACTAGACAAATTTTAATTTATTTAACAAATATTCAACTATACTGACACAAATTTTTATTTAAAAATATTAAAAGTTACAATTGTTATTAATATTAATGCAATGACGTCATAAAAAAACGGATGCACCCTGGTGGCCACGATACAGCGCTGAAAAAACATCTGAAAGCAAAAAACCCAAAAAATTCTTAATGTATACATCAATGGCTATCGTCGTACGTGGCGGTTTTTTTATATATTTTTTTTGAGAAAATTGTGCAGGTTTGAAAAATGAGTTTGTGTTTTTACCCTTTTTTGTTTTCGAAAGTCTTGAAAAAATAGTCATTTTTGGAATTTTTAAAAAAGGCTTTGTACGACTGTAGCCAATACATGTACAAAAATTAAAAAAAAAATTAAAATTGGTTCATAAGTCTTCGAGAAATCGAGACCACCGTGTTCAGAAAAGTTGATTTGAGACAAATGCGTTTAAATTTTTCGTTGGCTGTTGTATCATAACTCACTACCTGCACTTATTGTATTGGGTAAAACTTCGTCAGTTTTCAAGATTTTAAGTTAACATTTTTTTTACATATTTTTGATTATATCTACTTTAAGAAAATCACAGTGGTGTTCCCCCTAAAGATCGACCATAAAACAGTTTTAAACCATTTGCGCAAAAATTTTACGACAAAATAATGGATTTATTTTTACCCAAAATAATATATTTGTATATATTTACATAAATACATACATATATAGTTGTTTCAAAACACCAAATTGTGTCTTGTAAATTTGCGTTGCAATGTTGCCTTTATTCGTTGGATGTTTCATGTGTTGTTGCTTTCGAGACGTGTACATATACCTATTTATGAGGCAATTTTATTATTTTCAGCATATTTTTTGCTTGGACCTTTGTTTTTTTTTCATGTTCTATTTGAATTTTTGAGAAAAAAATACGTGAAATTTGTGAAATATGATTTTTGTATTGTTTTTCAGTGCCAAATACAATATATAATTGAAAAAAAAATTTTACATATTAATAAAATTAATCAATTTATATAACTTAGTTGTTTTTTGTAGTGGAAAATATTTCCAAAAGCAATTTTTAGAAAATCTAAGAGGCACATACTTTAGGCAATAAGGTAGTGTCAAATCTTTCGTACTACTCTTATTGCTTCACCTGTACAATTCCATCGTAATCGGAAGTAATTGACAAATTTGATGAATAACAGAGCTGTATAGCGAAACGTCAGTTGAAGCATTTTTGATTTGTTGCAAGTTAAAGACTATTTTTATGATTTTTTCAAATTTATGTTGAAAAGAAGAGATAAGCTTCCAAGCACTTGGAAGTTATTCGAAGAATTCGAAGCCTTTCGCGTGCATACATATGTTTCCGGCACGGCTCATGGCTTTTATGAAAAGCTTTTTCCAAGAAACTACAAGAATGCAGGCGGAGCATGTCAATACCTGTCGACTGCCGACTAATATTAGAAAAAGTGGTTTGATGTTTCATATCCACAATGAAGTTTGAACCCGGACCTCCTTACAGCCATCTTATGTTGCCTTCGAATGTCGTATAATTTTTAAGAGAAGTTTTTTCATCAACTCTTATCAAACATTGATCTACATATTTTCTAATTTAACTCTACTTTTTTAATTAAAAAAGGTGTACATAATAATGTAAACTTTTCAGGTTTTGTTAGTTAACTCATGAAACTTTATGTGAAGTTTTTGAGGTCTACGTATTACACATAAATTGATATTCCATGAGGTCCATTTGCGGATTTATACTATATGTACTTTACGGTTCATACACTGACTTCAACAATTTGTTGCAAACAAAATTGAATAAGTAAGTTGATCTATTAGGTTAGCGTAGCTGAGATTGCGTTTCCTGCCAACTCACACAGGGTGTGCAGAATCTTATTGACACTGTTATTATTGGTTATTTTAACTTTATTTAAAATTTAAAAACTGAGTGCTTTTTATAAAGCGTAAAAATCTGTAAATATTTATGGAAGTATAGTAGTGGTAGTACGCAATATTCTTAACTCTTCCTCATCTCGTAACTGTGGGAAAAAACTTTGAATGGGAATTCTATTATCTTACCCTGTTACTATGCCAACAACTACGAATGATGTTGAGAAACGATCTGTAAACCAACATGGACTAAGGCGTAAGAGAGATGATTGCAGCGATATTGTCCCAAAATTGTTACTCGCCAAGAATAGACAAACTAAACTCGTATACAGCTAAAAAGCTTGACCAAAAAACAAAAGAAATAATAATTTTCGTATATCATTTATAAGTCTGATATGCCACATATAGTATATTTTTGTATGGCGAACTCATGAAAAACCGAGAATGTTGCGTCACCGCATGCATCAGTATGACCCTGCGAGTGATAGTACGAGTATGCGCACTCTTCACGTTCACTGCTTTCATCGCACAGTGCAAATAAAACATAAAATCTGAATATAAGCAAATGATTGCATTTAAAAATTTTAATTCAACAAAATATTAATATAATTCTATAAATTGAAAACCTACGTACATACATTTGTTCAATTCTATCATTGCATATTTTATTTAGGTATACATTATTTTGCATAAATATTAAATTAAAACTTACCATATGTAATTCGCTGAGTTTTTTGTTCATAAAATTATTACAAAACTTTCACTTTATTATGTGACTGTATACAGTGATGTATTGTATTTTAGAGTATTCACATTCAGGATCTTGTTTGTATATGCATTAATAATTTCTGTCATGGAAGGGCTGATTGTAATTTACAGTGCATTTACATATATACATGGTACTTACGATTAAAAAACATAACTCAACCTAAGCAAATACATAAATTCATAAATACATAAATATTAGGTATATATTTTCGCAGAGATGTACTTATTTATATATTCTATGTTAAGATGCCTCATTTTCCAAATAAATAAAAACTTTAATGCTTTTCGAACCGAGTTCGAAATGTCGGTATATTTCAAACCTTCCTCCAAAATATTTTGGTGAAACGCAGGGTCATTCGTGTGCTGGAGAATGCCTCCGAAAATCAAGTTTTTAACGGAAAAATTTAGTTTGTAATTTCTTCTCAGTAAATAACATTAGACGATAGAAATATTGAAACATAAGAGATCACCCCAAAGTTCTTAAATAATCTGTGACGTTTTCAAAATGATGATGACGAAAAATTGAGTTTCTAATAAAACTGTCACAATACAAAATTGCTTTTATTAAATATACTTGAAAAATGTAGGCTTAAAAATTAAAAAAAAAAGTGTACGCAAATTATGAGATAAAAAAAATTTAGAAAAAAAACTAGAAAATTATTTTTCCAGCAAATAACTTTAGATTTAAAAAATGTGTACTTGCGTAAGAAGTTATTATAATTAAAATGTTAAATGAGAACAAAAAATTGTGTTTTTAATAAAAAATTATATACAATTGTTTTTGTGTGTTTTTAATAAAAAAATTATATACAATTTTTTTTGGTAAATAATTTCAGGTACCCGAAAAATGTAAATTAAAAACAAACACTGATGCAAATATTAAAAATAATCAGAACAAAAAATGATATTAAAAAAAAAAAAAATTATTTTATGTAAATAATTTCAGATACTCGAAAAATGTAAAATTAAACTGAAAAAAATCTGTGCAAATGATAAAAATAATAAGAACAAAAATATCGTGTTTTTAATAAAAAATAACAAAGCCAACTTTTTTTGGTAAATAATTTCAGGTACTCGAAAAATATAAATTAAAAAAAAAGAACACCGATGCAAATATTAAAAATAATCAAAACAAAAAATTATATTAAAAAAAAACAACAAAAATTATTGTATATAAATAATTTCAGATACTCGAAAAATTTATAATTAAACAGAAAAAATTCTATGTAAAAATAATAAGAACTAAAAAATCGTGCTTTTAATAAAAAATAACAAAACCAAAAAACTTTTTTTGGTAAATAAATTCATATAATGCAAATATTAAAACTAAATAATAAATGACGTTAAAAAAAAACAACAAAAATTATTTTAGGTAAATAATTTCATATGCTCGAAAAATTTAAACTGAAAAAAATCTGTGCAAATGTTAAAAATAATAAGAACAGAAAAATTATGTTTTTAATTAAAAAATAAAACTAAAAACTTTTTTTTTTGGTTGATAAATTCATATACTCGAAAAATATAAACTTAAAAGATCCGCAGCAATGTCTAAAAAATCTGTTCAAATGTTAAAAATTATGAGAACGAAAAAATGAGTTTAAGAGAAACCCAATTTTATTGAAAAAAATACAGTACAAAAACTTGTTCCAGTAAATCAAAAAAATGCAAAAGTTAAAAACTTAAGTTGAAAAAATATATTCAAATGTTAATGACATTTTCAGAGGTGCTTTCAACACAGAACAGATAATTGAGCCAACAAATTATATGGCAATCATTAAAGATGTCCACCTCTTTAGGATTCGGTAGAAAAATAACACCTTTTTTTCGTTTAATGCATTTGGAAAAACATCAGCTTCTTTTAATGCCGCGCCTTTAGATTTTATGGAAATATATAATATAATACAAGTTTAGTGATGTCTAGTGTCTATAAGCGTAATTTTTGCATCTGAGACAGACGATTTCTGCAGATGGGTTTGTGACCATTCAAATCTGAATATTCATACATGTATGTATGTACATACTATATATGTATATAGTACAAAAAATATATTTATCTCAACTAAATATGTTTTTAGACTATTTCGAGAGGTCTCAAATGGAGATAATGCAATAATTTACTTTTATTTTTATTTAATTAACACTGTGAACAAATAAAATTAGCTAGTAAATACATTTTTAAAAGTTTGTTAAGTCGAAAACTTAACAAAAATATTGTGCTCAGAAAGATCTTTAAGAAGCCATCGACAAATTTAGGTGCCTCAGAAACAACAGAATCAACACAAACCTCTATAGAAATATATGACCAGCAAATTTATCAAATGCATGCAATTATTTAGATGCATATTTCCTTCACCCATAGCTAAGAAGGGTACACAACTGCAATATGTCCTCGATTATTAAACAGTAACTTGTTGTTGCGCAGTCAAAAGTCGAAAATCCCCAAATTTCTTTTACGCTGCTAAAAATCGTTAATTACTACCGCTGATACGTTTAAATTAAGTAATGAGTGATGATTAATATTTACTAAAAATATTTGTGTAAATTAACCTGCCCCGAATGCCCTGACAAATCTGCACGCGTTTCCCAGTTATAATGATCATTGGCGGCTATCACTGCGTACTGTACTACGTTGCATGCGGTTACGCACAAAAGAAAGCATAATTTTAGGCGCACCAATTGAAATAAAAAAAACTCACGTACCCTGCAGAAAAAGCTGGCCTTGCTATTTCGATTAGTCCAAAGTCGTCTCCCGAAGAGGTTTGTAGCAGTGAATCAAAAAATAACTACCAAAAAGTAATACCAGGCAAATTTATATAAATATTTATAGTTTTTCCATAGAAGAAAAGAAATCGCTTTTAGTGTCTTCTTTCAATCAAATTTTTTGGCTTCATAATCGATTAGTTTTATATTTCAAAAAGTCACGTAAATGTTAATTTATGTATATTGGAAATTAATAGTAACTAGTAGTAATTTTTTAAATTTAGCGTGGCACCAAATTAATGGAAAAAGTAAAAAGCGATTACTCCGCATGAGTACCTATCACCCAGTGACAAGTGAACACCGCAATGAGTTTGGAATTTGAATGGCAGGGGATTCCCATCAACTTAAGCGTTCTGTTTCTATCGTATTGAGGCCATAGTGTTTTCGAAATAGCGCACGATGAGACAGACCTCCATCTGTCAATATACAATTTTAAATTAAATTTATTTGAAATCGAAATAATATTAAAATACACTTTTTCCCACTGTGGGCAAATGCGCTAAAGGTAAATCACCGATGCAAGCTCTTAGCATCGGTTCAACGAACGGCAGCCCTTGAAGTTTCGTCCGCCTACCGCACAGTATCAGGGCCAGCTGTTCAAATAATAAGCGATAATAATCGCTAGACTTACTAGCTTTTGAAAGGAAAACGCTATGGGTATTAAAGAGAGAAGGAATAGAGGTGAGAGTCAGCAAACCTGCAGCGCGCGGGAATGAAACGCTAAGGCTATGGGAAGGCCGCTGGATTATTGAAATACACGACAGATGGACGGTTAGGCTAATAAAAGACGACACTACATGGTTCAGCAGGTACTTCGGTGAAGTGAACTTTTATACCACCTAAATGCTTTCGGTGCACGAGTATCTCCAGAAATACCTGTTCAAAGTAAGGAAAAGCGAACAACCCATGCTGAACGCACATTCTTCCAATGCATGCGTTGGGAACAAGAGCGTTGAACGCACACCACTCAAGGCAACAGACGTCGGTCCCTCTAAATGTGAAGGTCTTTTAAATCTTACCTCACCACCCAAAAAACAAAAACAAAAAACCACAGTAGGAAAACATGCTCTCAAGACGTGCGAATACTAAAGGAGGGCTGTCGTTTTATATTTTATATTTGAACTGCTACATTATCCCAAATGACGAATGGATTTCATGTTGCTGGCGCAATCTACATACATCTGCAATCTTCTGCCCGGTGGACTTCATTAAAGGCGTTCACTGTACGAAAGTCTAAGACAGTTTACGATGCCCATCGGCCAATATCAATCAAACCCACCCACCAGTCGCATAGTTAGCAGATTACCTGTGCTTTTCAGTATCAAGTTGCGTTGAAGGAAAATTTCAAAAGCAAGCCATACAATATGATTCGATAGCTCTTCAATATGCTATACACATTTTAAAGTGGACACTACTAGTCCTCACCTTGTATGCATCCATTCTAGCCAACTGAACGCAATTTTTTAATGAATTTAAAAAAAAAATTGAAAGTATATTTTTATAATTTTTTTTTTTTGATGTATTTTTTGCTGATTTGTTTTCATTTTTTTAATTTCGAAAGCTAAGCGAGAGCCGAAAAGAACAGTGGTTTGAATAGTTTTGAAAATTGTTTTGGAATTTTTTGAAAATTTGTTATATCTGAATTTTTTTGAAAAATATTAAAGTATATTTCTTAACAATTTTTTTTATTTATATATTGTTACTGACTTGTTTTAATTTTTTGAATTTCAGAGTTTCAAAAGCTAAGTAAAAGCTGAAAAGACGAACTGTTGTTTTTAAAAACTTTTTTAGGACGTTTTCAAAAAATATTACTTAGGATTTTTTTAGAAAAACATTACCGTACATTTCTTTTTGATGTTTGATGTATTTATTACTGATTTGTTTTAGTTTTTTGAATTTCAGAAGAACCGTTATTTGAATTGTTTTGATTTTTTTTTAATGTTTTTTGTAAAATATCATTTTAGAATTTTTTTTTTAATGTTTAAAAATACGTTTTCTTCCGATTTGTTAAAATTTTTTGAATTTCCTAAACTAAGCGAGAGCTTAATAGAAGAACTTTTTTTGATGGTTTTGAAAATTTTGCTTTGGGACTTTTTTAAAAAATATTATTTCCGAATTTTTTCAAAAATATTTGAAAATACATTTTCTTTTGTTTCGTCATATTTGTTTTAATTAATTATTAAGTGAGCATCGAAAGCTATATTCAGATTTTTCAATTTAACTCATTGAGTTCTATGAGAATCCGTAAAAAAAAATTGAGGCGCCTCAAGCACAGCAGTACTTAAAAAAAAGATGGTGAACAGTAGAACCGCTAATGCTTCCATGTATATTTATTATTCAAATCTAAATACCTAATCAATGCACTTTCTACCATTTATTTCCTCAGGTTAAAAAGTTCTCTTTGAGCAGCAAAGCCAAAACAAATAATTGAACGAAATCAATACAGTTCGAACGTCAGTCACATTTTCGATGGAGAGTGCAGCATTTCGACGCTGGCAGTGAAAACCCTTCTAACTTTAAGTTTCGAATGTGCGGAAAAGCACAGCATAACTAATTTTTCCAACAGAGAGAAGGGGGGAGAAAACATAGAAAAATTAAAAGACAAAAGTTTTGTTTTTGTTTCTTTTCTTTGTTTTCTTTACTCGCATATTCGTAGATTTTTTTGTTTTGCATTCCCTCATTTCACATTCTTACTAACAACGATTCATTTGTTGTTTTTCTCTGAAATTTTCAGCTTTTTTCATTTACCAATTATTATACATAATATCGCTATTTGATGTACCTCTTTACGCTAATCCTTAAAATAGACTACACATTTTTTGTATTACATTTTTTGCAAATTTTTACATTTTTTTATTTATTGTATTTTAGATTTTTTGTTTTTTATTCGTACGTTTTTTAGGTATTTAATGAATTTTTATAATTTTTTTTTAATTATGCCTTACGCGCATGCGACTATTAAAAAGTTGCTTTATTTTTTCTAGCTTTTGCCTTTTCTTTCAAAGCCTTTTTAATGCAATTGAACTGTTGCTTGCGTCGCTTGCATTCTAGATTTTCTAACCAATTCTATTTTATTTGATTTTTTCACATGTTTCTTATTTAAATTATGTACGTTTACGAGCATATTGTAATATTTATATTTTTATTTTTATTATTTAGATTTGTTTTTTACTTTTTTTTTAATTGTATAAAAAATAATAGTAATAAGTGTAAAAGTAGTAGGTTCTCCTCGTATTGTATTGTATTCATTACACATTTATGTTTACAAGATAAATTAAATAATGTATGTATGTAGGTGTGTATTACTTGAATTACATTTTTATTTAGCTTATATAATATTTGTTGGTTTTGTTTCTTAACTAAGGCAAAGTAAAAGGTGAAAAAACAGCGGGCGACGGTCATTCCAAAAACTTGAACGAGTGCAGAGGGAGGGAATTGAATTAGCCCAAGGGCAGTTAGGGAGATTTATGTGAGTTGAGTTGATAGTAAACTTTTTGCTTCAAGCGAACTTATTTGCTATTTAACGTGTTGATGTGGGGAAAAAATCTTAAAACAAAATAATTAAATGTGAGTAAAATCCTTCCCTGCCTAAAAACAAAGCGGGTCTCTATATTATTTTGTATTTATATTAACGAAAGTAATAATAAAATCAAGAAATTATAATTTTTTAAATTTGAAATTATGCATTCAAATTTTAACTGCAGAAAATGCTATGCCAAAAAAACAAAAATATATACATAATCGGCGACCACAAATAGGAGGGCTTTTTTTCATCGCAGAAATATACGCGGAGGTTTGCCATTACCTGACGAGGGGCGACATCTATTGGAAAACACTTTTTGTATCATCTAATGTTTCATATTTATAAGTAATTGATTATTCAAGAAGCAGAAAGTATTTTTTAAATGTGAGTTTACACAATTTATTGAAAAAGCAGAAATGTTGTTTAAAATTTATGTTTTTGAAACCCATATGTTACATATTTTGTCCAAAAAAATGTATCCGATACCACCAATTTTAATATGCGACTTTATATACCATTTATTAAAAAAGCAGAAAACGCATTCAGATACTAAAATTTGTGAAATGTGAGGTTAAGTAAATTATTTAAAGCCTCTAAATTATGCTTAGTAATTAAATTAGTTATGATTTAATTTTATAAGTGCATTGCTTTAAAAAGAAACTATTTTCAAAATTTAATTGAAAAAAAAAACGTACATAACTGGAAGAGTATTTTACTTGGTATGTTTAAATTACTTGCAGAAAAATAAAACAGGGGCTATTTATTATTATTATAATGACAGAATGAACTTTTATTTGAGAATTACTCAAAACAATTTTTTTTTAAATATTTTAAAAATTGTTTTTTTTTTAATTTTTTAATAATAAATTGTTTATTTTTCTTTGACCGAGTTTTTTATTATAGTTTCTCAAGTAGTTAGCTGAAAATGTACTAAAATTAATTTAAAAAAGTCTTTGTTGCATTATTCACGCATTCAATTATTTCGTTCAAATGTATTACTTTAGCTAAGGCCAGCAAAATAAATTACTTTGTTTCTTTTTCAAGCCACAAAATATTTAATTATTATTTCGAAAAATACATATTTCAACATTTTTAATTTACAAATTTTTGTAAATAAATTTCAATATATTTTTTTTGTGTGACACTAATAATTCCGAAAGTGCCATATCGCTAACATACACAAAAGCTATTGCCTGTAAGCCGAGATCGAACTACAAAACTTACATATGAATGCCTGGAGAATGCGCTTAAATTGGCAAACCTTGATATAAATAATGTAACTTCGCCATCTGGTTTGCGTTTGGGTTTGGGGAAATATCTACAGCAAAAGCGTGCGATAACTCAGAGATGAGAGTTGTTAAAAAAGTTATAGAAAGACTGTATACCATGGCTTACTTTGATTCAAAACAATTGTTTTTTCTTCAATTGCAACAGTCTTTGATCCGAGTAGTTTTCATATTCCAAGCTCGTTCATAGACATCTTTGAAATGGATTATTAAAATCAGCGTAAGTTCAAAGATTTTATTATTTTCTTAATGCTGAATGTTGAAAAATTATTTTGTATAACAGTCAGAAAGTTATTAGTCAAAATAAGGAAGTTATAAGTCAAAATAAGGAAATTATAAGTCAAAATGAGGTCAATAAATTCGCAGATATGTGAAGGATTTCACAATAGTATTTCAAATGTCAATATTTCATGTTCAAGGCCCACTAAACTCTCCAATTCCCAAATCAAACAGAGTGAAAAATGTTTTGGTATTTTTGTTTTTGAGTTAAATTCTTTGTGCATTTATATTTTATGGCATAAAGTGACTAAATAAGAAATTTAAGAAACTGTTAACTAAATTTAAAAAAAATGTCATTCATAATAAATCTTTATTGTGCAAAAAGGTGAAGTAGACTTTTTAAATAATAAAAAAAGACTATTTTTAAATGATAAAAAAATAATAATGATTTACCAGGCATTCACTATTTTTTATTCAATAATTGCACTGGAATTGTTCTTTCAAAGAAAGTAATAATAAAATGTCCAATTTTCTCTTAAGAAATAGACATTATTGGAAAGAAATAGACATTTATAACCATCAAACGGGTTAAAAAAGGTGTTACAGAATAAAAAAAACCATAAGTCCCAATTCCTTTACTTTGGTGGAATTTAACTTAACTTAATTTAATAAAAGGAAAATTGTATTTAAAACATTTTTTACTCAATAATCTGTTAAATTTGTTTTTACTCTTAAGATTAGATGTGAAATAATGGTTCGTTGCTAACTCGAAACCCAATACGGCCAGGCCGACGTCACTCGAACGACTCGAATTTATATTGAATCAGCACTTACTCCAGCTGCATGTCCCAAAAATGTGTTAGCAGCGTTTTATGCTGCCACAAACAACCCAGATTTGCACGTTCCCACGACAGTCGGTTCTACTTAACCGGAACGTCCCGGATTTATATCCAGCCAGGGACTTTCACTTCAGCAGCATTCCTCGTATATGCACGGGGAATGTTTATGCTGCTACAACAACAACAACTACCCAGATTTGCATCCGACTGAAGCATTCCCCAAAGATGCATATGTAATTTTTCATGCGGCTTCAACATGAAACCTAAATCGAAATTTTAATTTACGCAATGATCTGACAATTCAAAATGAATTACAAAATAATCACTCTGCTCGAAAAGAATAGATATTTGGACGCATGGAGAATCAGACGCAGTTAAATATTAAACAAAATATTAATTTTCTTAGTTTCTCCTCTTCAAGTAATAAAATGATACCCAGAAGTATAAAAAAAAAAAATGTTTACTTGTCTGAAAAATAATCAAGGTTTGCTGAAGAAATATTTGAAAAAGTTTTAATGCTCTTATGGGAAATAAAGTATTAACAAAATAAAAAATCCAAACCAATTAATAACTCAACAAAAACAAAGTTTCTAGGAGAAATTCTCATGGCACCCGCACAATTTTTTTTCCAAAACTTCAACCGTCGAAAACCAATCATCGTCATGCAGCAACAGAAATTAAAAAAAGGTAAGGTACACACTCATCCAAGTCAGTCAAGCAAGCAGTCATGCCGTCGCTGACACTCCTCGCTTCTTTACACGCTTCACATTTGCACATTTCCTTGTTTGAAGTTGCATCTTAAAAAAGCTGTTGTTGTTGTTTGTTTTTCTTTTCTTTTCTTTTTGTCTCGCTTTGTTGTCGTTTATTACCACTAATATATTGTAATTATAATTATTTAGTACATAACTTTTAATATTAACATTAATATTAATTTGTTTTTATAATTTAATTGTAATAATTAAGTTTAATTTATTCATTATCATTATTAACTATTTACAGTGTTTTTTCATTTCCATTCTTTTTTTGTTTTAATTTTTATTCAATAATTATAGTTTGTTTTTGCTTTCTCTGATTTGTAACGTTTATGAGTGTATGTGTATGTGCGAAATAGTACTAGTTGTTTTAGGGCGTAGGAAGTAAGAAAAGAAGATGGATATGAGTGACTCCACCCACTCACTGCAGTAGAGCTAGGCAAATTAAGCAAAATGTTTTCGAAAATATTTTTGGTGAAATAAATGTTTGTATAGGATTTCGATAGTTCAGTTTGCAACAGTTTTAGATTGAAAATTTTAAATTTAGTCTTACTAACAACGCCAATTTAAAACAAAGAGCTTTTATTTAAGTATTTTTGAATTTTCAAATTTTAAATTTAGTCTTACTAACGCCAATTTGAAGAGTTTGTTATCTAGGTGTTTTTGAAGTTTCAAATTTTCTAGCTTACAATCCATATGAAGATTCGAAATAAATCCTGTTGAATATTTTAATAAATGCTATTTTTTTTTTAATCTTTGTTCATCCTTTTTTTGTTATTCTTATTTATTCATTCTCTAACGGGTCTTCCCTCCCTGCGGTGCTGCTATATTTATACATATAATATAAATGTATGAAATGCGGAAGTACATGGGCGTGTTTTGAAGAGGTGAGTGGATTGTATGAAGTTTCATAATGGCAAACAACCGATTGCCTTACAAGTAAACTACAGTGATTACAGGTCCTCACAAACTCGTTCAGAAAGTGGAATAACCAGGGAAAGTGGAAAAACCATAACCAAATGAGTATTTGCTCTTCTACAAAATTTGAAAATTTTTAAGATACTGGCTTACGAATTCGATTTTTTCACACTTTTTTTAACTTAAGCACACGTTGAGTTCTTGAAATTTATTCTCCAAAGCTTAAAACGGCGTGGAACATTTCTTTATATATAGAAACTGGCCTTTATTCAAAAAAAATTCTGTAATTTTAAAGTCAAAATGTTTTTGCATTTGAAATTTTGTTTTTGAAATACATTTTTAGCATTGGGCTAATCAACGTACTTAGGTTTTTTGATTATCCGTATCACTATATGATAGTTTGCATTTCAAGTATGGAAGTTATTTAACCCCTTGAACAGAATAGCAGCAGACAGCGGGTAATGGGTTGTCGAATATGCCCTGTCAAAATTAGAACACATTTAATGGCATGAAATTGCACAGAATTGAGACGGGGACGGATTTATTGCCGTCGGTTATTTTTACGGCGGCAAAATAATTAGGCCCATTAGTATTTTCTCCGACGGGTTGAAAACTCAGGATTGCTTTTCTGATCATTTGATGACAATTTGTTTGCTTACAAGAGAAAGAACAATTTAAAATTTAGAAAAATCTGGGCAGGCGTTTTTTTTTTTTTTTTTTTTTTTTTTGTAACAATCAGCTTCAACGACTTGGTTTTCAAATATAGCAAACGAAAATAGAATTAATTTTATTGTAAACACAAAATGTCAGCTGAGAACCGTCCCGTCGCAATTCGTCGTTTAACCGACCGAATTTTCCGACAGAAGTGGATTAGCTGATCACCACCCGTCAACCCGTTACCCGCTGTCCCGCTGCAATTCTGTTTTGGGCCTGATTCTCAAAGACTGAGTTTTAAACTGACAATTGAAATCACAATTTCAATTCGCATTTAGTGAATTTTGTGTATTAACCAAAACAGACGAAATAATTAATTGCCCCTTTAACTGTATCCGGGATTTTTTTTTTTTTAATATAAAATATTTGAAAACAAATTTCCAAAGACAAAATAAAAACCACCAGCTTTATTCTCGATTTTGAGCGAATCAACAGACTCGAAATAAATGGTTTTTCACTTGTAGTTTGCAAATAGAAATTTGAAAATGTTTGGTTTGGTTGGTTGAAAGCTAATTTTTAATATCAAAATTCCAACCACCAGGCACATTTTCGATTTTTAGCTAATTAATCCACTCTAAATATTCTTGATAATTTTAGAAAATTAAATTTCAATCTCAAAATGTCAGCCGTTGCGTTTTGGAAATTTTGCTAATTAACACATGCCGTATAGTAAACGATTTATTATGCTGATGCTTCAAAAATCCTTTGGGGACAACATCAAGCATTTTATACCACACAAAAAAAAAAACTAAAGACTACTGTACAGCATTAAGCATCCAAAGAAACTAGTTGCCTTAGTTGCATCTTGCAACTTCAAAATTGTTGTTACAGAATTTCCCAAGAATAATTTCTAACTGAGAATTCGTGAAAATTAACCTTATTTCGACTGTAAGTTCATATATTATTCGCTTGCATTAATCAGAAATAAGAATAGTTTTGAAATTTTAAAACGTATTTTTAAGCACGGCAGCAAACTCGGATTTTAAGTTTTACCATTAATTGAAAATGCAACATTTTCTAATGCCCTTTCAAAGCTGAACACCCCGCTATTTTCCGCCTAATTATAAAATTTGTATTCACTTTCAAAACGAGTTACACCGCAGCAAGTTCCGAATTTGGGATAAAACATTAAATGCAAATCGGTTGTAAGCTTATATATTAATAGTTTTTGATTTATTTTCTTTGATTTTATTAAAATGTAAAAAGTCGATCTTGAAAATAAGACCTGATATACATATATCGTAATAAGCGAATGTTGTATTCCAACTTTCGGCGGTAGCTTTTATTTCACTGCCGCCTTCTTGACGTATCTAACTATATATGCTCTCTCTTTCTCTCTCTCTCGCTTTATTCTCTTCTCGAGGCTAACTTTTATTTCTCGCTTTCCATTATTTCTTCTCTTTTAAAGATTTACAATTTTTATTAGCGTAGAAAAAAAACTATGGTAGTAGAAATTAAAATCTAAAGCGTTTCTTAATTTATAGCTAACGCTACTTATAATTGTATTCTCTATATAACGGATTTGTTTAGTAAAAAATAATGATAAAACAGAAACTTAAAAAAAAAGTAACTGAAAAACAAAATATGTATTTTAATTACAAAAAATGAAAATGCATTGTTGTTTTTTATGTTTTGTTTGTTTTTATGTAACTTAAAGCAAATGTAAATAATTTAAATGAAATACAAAAAATCGTTCTCTTTCGCATTTCTGAGCAGCAGCGTGAAGAATTGTGTGTGTGTGTGAAGTCATGCGGGGAGTCGCAAAAGTGGTAACTTTAATGTTTTTTGTTACGCTTGTTAACGATTCGATATACAAAAACACTTTAATTTTGTAGCATACTTTTAAACTGCGACCAAGCGGAAAGAAAATATTGAAATCGTCACTTTTTTTATTAATTTTTGTAGTTTAAATTTGAAACTAATTATAAGGCCATTCTGTTACTAAAAAATTTGCGCTGAACAAGCATTAATTCAATAAACTTGCAAAGATTTAAAAAATACCATCCAAAATCGTTTTTACATGGTGCTCGTACAATTTTGGTATTGAATTATTTGTTTGTTTTATTATTGCTATTAAGAACTGAATGTCTGACACAACAGACTTCGCCCCAGATATTCTTAATTTCAGCGCAAGAAAGAAAAATTTAATGCAGAAAATTTTTTCAATAACTTCTGTTCTATACGCTCTCACTGTCACTCCCACTCCCACTCCCACTCCCTTCCTACCCACTTACCCAATTCATTCAACGCGTGCTCTTTTCTCTCTTAGATTCTTCTTCTATCATTAATTAGGACTTTTCTTTATACAATAACACTTCATTTGTTGTAACGATGATTTTGTTTTCAACGAATTTCACTTTCTTTTCCATTTAACTCTCCTTTTCTTTTCCGTTTTTCTTTCAGTTTCAGTTTTTGTTTTCCTTTACTTTTCTTTCCTTTTCAATCATATCAGCTCAACTCATTAAGTATATATGTATGTATATATATGTATAGATGCATATATATGTATATATAAATTAATATATAATCTACAAGTAATCTACAAGTACATTATTAATTATTAACAACAACATCTAGTAAAATTACAAGAGATTGGTAAGGTATAAGTTGTTGTGTTGTTGTTCTTGCTGCTGCTACTATACTGCTACTGCGGCGCCTACTCCTAGCGCTGTTGTCAATACTCAAGTTGATTGAAGTTAGTTGATAATATATTTTTGGGTTGATTGTGGCACATATCATGACGGTAACAGTGGTAACGCAACTGTTGAATGAAACGAAACTGTTAATGTGCATTGTGTTTACGCGCTTCTCATCCGCTCTCTCGTTTTTCGCTTTCGTAGCCGCTCAGCTTTCTTGGGATGCACTAGCAACTTTATACACTAACCAAGTGTGGCAAGGAGCACCTCCTCGAATTTGTATGCCATCTTCATCACAATAATCAACATAATCGTCGTATTTTCAAAGCATTTTGCGCTCAGGAGGCAAAACTGTTGTGGCAATAGCGCAATAACTACAGCTGCTGCAGCTGCAACCGCAGTGGAGACACACCAAATGCGACACATTGCTGTCGCCGCTCGACCAGCGACGACGACGGCTGCGCACATTTGTGCGGCGCACTTATTTTCATAGTCATAAATTCTTATTGTTAGTTAGCTCCCCGTGTCTCACCTGTTGATTATTGCGGAGGCGAGTGAGCCCATCGTTGCCGCAACCATTGAATTACCAGCACTACCGCCACCACCGCTACTACTGTTATTGCTATTATTATTATTGTTGCCACTACCACTGCTACTGTTGCCGTTGTTGCTACTAACACTCTCAATAACCTTGAGATCATTGCAGCTGGTTGTCAACGCACCGCACGTTGTCGTTGTTATAACATCCACAGCCGCCGCAGTGGAATTCGAGGAGGCTATACTCACCAACGACTGTTGGTGTTGTGCCGTCGAATTCGTAGTCACTTGCGCCAGACTGACACTCATCCCGTTGCCACCACCACCACCACTGCCACCGCCGCCTGCCGCTGCTACCTGCAGCTGCTGCACTGTGGTTGCATTACTTACCGCTGCACTTGTCGCTATCGGCACCGTACGCATATTAGTGAAGATCGTTTGATTGTTGCCAATGCGTCCGCGCAAAAGCGCGTGAGTCATGCCTCCAGGCCCAATTTGCATTTGCATTTGACCGGAGTTGTTCTTTTGCAGCGGTTTCATATTCAGCAGGCTTGTGTACAACACGCGTTTACTATTCTCAACAGCACCGCTGCTGCCCGCACTAACTACGGTGTTCGTGACATTCCCTGCGTTCACCTCCATATTCGAGGCGCCGATTATATTTAGTATACGTTCGCGCTTCAATCTTTGCTGTTGCAGATTTGCATTCGCCGACGATTTATTCAACACAACCGCTTGTTGTTGCGACGTTGCCTGTTGTTGCTGCTGATGCTGCTGTTGGGAGTGACTGACTGCAGCCGCCACTGTTTTCGCATCCATAACTATACTACCATGCTGCATGCTAACTGTGCTGCTACCGCCGCCGGAGACGCCACCACCACCACCACTACCACTACTGCCTGCCGAATTAGAAGTGGACACAAAGTTCACCTTCAAATTGGAGTTTTGCAGCTCTTTATAATGATGCAGCTTCTGTGTCATGCTATTGCTACTGTTGCCGTTACTGCTGCTGCCGCTATTGTTGCTATTGGACTGTTGTACAGCAACAGCATTAGCCAGCTCGCTAGCTGTAGCGATTGTGAAATTGGTGCCGCCACCACTAGTACTGTTGCTAGTGAGATAAATTTTATTACCACTGGTGGTGCCCTGCTGCGTCACTGATTGCGACGATGTGATTATCGCCGTTGTAGGTTGCAGACTGTAGTTGTGATTGGAAGCAATTGCGGCGGAATTGTGCTTCTGCTGTTGGTGCTGTTGTTGTTGTGCGACATTCAACTCAGAAACGAGCAGTGGGTACGAGGACATTTTTATCACTTTACCACCTTGCATCTGCACTTTCTGGAGTTGCTGAGCGACCTGAGATGTTGTGCCAACCAAAGTTGTTGTCACACCAGTACCGGAGTTCGTCTGCCCATCATGGATAGCATTCACGCCGCTATCATCATCTTGATGCTGTTGCTGTTGCAACTGCTGTTGCTGCTGTTGTTGGTGATGCAAATGTTGTAAATGCTTTGTGATTTGGATCTGATGTTGTTGTTGGGTGATTATTTTTCGTTGTGAGAATTTGCGGTTCAACAACAATTTGTTTATGTCTGAAAATTTCGATATCGAATTATAAAGTTATGCTGTGTAATTTTTCGTCAATAAATATAGTAAAATGTTAAAAATTAAATGAAAGGAAACAAATCCTCTGAAACTAAATTAAATAAAAATAAACTAAATACATATAAATTAACTTGATCACACACCTATTTAAATTTATCGTAATTATACTCAATTCCAACTTAATCACCATTTCTTAAATAGGGTAAAATACTATAAACCCATATACCTCAAGAACAGACTCTTACAGATGTTTAAATTTCTCGAGTGCACAATATATCAATATTTTAATGCATAAGTGATAAGCCTAATGAGAAGCGCAAGTATGTGTGCTATTCTTTCTGTAATAAATAATTAAACGCAGTTTTTTCTCAAAATACACTCACCTGTCGCACCATCTGGCCCATTCAACTGCCGCTTTTGCCCTGGTCTACTGGCCCATACAATTTTGTTGCCCGACGAGCCTGCCGCGGCTGCTGCAGCCGCCATTGCCGCCGCAGCATCGGCACCACTCACGGTGGTAGCCGCACCTGACGCCGAATTGGTTGTGCTCCCACTTATCTGACGCCATACAATTTGTTGTGTTGGCTGATGCACAAGTTGTTGCTGCTGCTGCTGTTGTTGTTGCGCTTGGCGCGTCGTTGTTGTAACAATGAGTGGCGTCGTGCCTCCGGATACAGATGACGACAAATGTTGCACCGTGCCTCCGCTGTTGCTCGCACTAGTCAAATGCTGCATTGTACCGCCACTAATACTGTGTACCGCCACTTGATGCCCCCCCGACGTACTAATGATGTTTACACCCGAACCAGTTGAACTCATAGTCGGTGCCGTTACGGCATTACCATCAATTGTTAGTATATTTGTTGTCGTCGCTGACGTCACCCCCTGATTTGAAGATGCACTACCATCACTATTGTTCTCCAGCTTCACATTGGACAGCGTAATAACAGAAGCCGGTGCTGTGCTTGTAGACGACTGGCTGTTAGAAGTTTGCGCCGTTGACGCAGATAACATTGCGGTTCCGCTGGTGATTGTGGGTGTGGCTTTCTGTATGTAAATTTTTTGTGTGCCACCCATTATGCTGCCATCCGCCGATGTGCTAGTGGTATAGATGGTATGATTTCCAGTAGCTGTGGCGCCAATAGGTGTGAGAGTGGGCTGGCGAAGTGCAGTTGTTGTTACGGTTGTAGTGCTCGCATTTGTAGGCGTGGCCGATACATACTGCGTTATGACCGGACCACCGGAGAGCAGATCACGTTGCATCTGCAGCAGATGCTGACGTTGCTGCTGTTGCTGTATTTGCTGCAACTGCTGCATTACATTCTGTAGCCGTGGCTGTCGCAACTGCAATATTTGATGCTGCTGCTGTTGCTGCTGCACCTGTGCTTGCTGCAGGTGTTGCTGCTGCAATGCTGGCACATTCGTTGACGTCACCGTAATAATATCACCCACCGCAGCCACCTCCTGCAACTGTACTTGTGACTGATGCTGTGGTTGCGGCTGCTGCGTAACTAATTGCTGTTGCACATGCAGCTGTGGTTGTGGCTGGCGTTGATGTACAACTCCGGATGTTGCTATAAGCTGCGGCTGCGCGCTGTTCGCAACGAAATGTGGTATGCTGGCGAGGGTTGTTACACCGCCGCTGGCGCCGCCGATACGGACGCCAGCTGCAGCTGCAGGCGTATTTTGCAATATTTGCGCGGGTATACTTGCTATCGACGTTGTTGTCTGCCTTTGCTGCGTCGTTACTGCCGCACCAACCTCAAGTGTTGGTGGACCAGGTAAGTCATCAGCGGGCTCGGTTTTGACAACTGTATCAAGTTTTTCAGACGTAGTAGACGCCAATGCGTCAGTCGCATCGGTCGGTTCTACCTTTGGCTGCACTTTTTGGAAAAATACATCATCTGGAAGTGAGTCACTAACACCCGATGTATTAAAACTTGTGCCGCCATACATTGTACAGCTACTGCGCCACTTGCCACTACCACCACAGCCACCTCCAACGCTGCCTTTGGCACGAGATGCACGTCTGCCGTCCTTGTGTTTCGGTTTGTCGTCGATGCAGGCCATTAAGTCAGTCTCCACATCCGCAGCTACTTCATCAACTTCTGCTTCACCTTCCAATATGCCATTCCAAAAGTTCGTAGCCTGATTCAGTGTCTTTATGTCATCGCATTCCTTCAATATATTCACAAGCATATTTTCGTCCGTCTCATCACCGTCACCTAATAGATTTATGTCGGTTAGTGAGTCACCGCTCAGGTTGAAATCAATAGCCGAGTTCGAATTGCCCGCTGCTCCAACGTCTGGACTCTTGCTACTGCCGCGTGTTACATCTGCCGCAAAGTACGTTTGCAGTAACTGCGTGTCTGGTTCGAGTTCGGCATACTTGAAGCTATCACTTACGAAGAGTGCATCGTCGGAATGTGTGTCCCACAGACTACTCAGTGTCTGTCCAGAGATTTTATTCGGGTGCTGTGTTTTACGTGGCTCAACACTATCACACGGTACCCGCAGCATTTCAACAACTATTGGTGTCTGTTGCGTCCACTCAACCAGAGGTCCCGCCGGAGTCAACTTGCAATCACTACTATCAGACAGCACATCGGTTGGTGTCTTCGGACGAAAGTGTAACCAATCACGGCGTATTTCGGAGAGCAGTTCATTGCACACGTCCAAACGCTGGCTGGATGTCGGTGAAAGACTGCCAATGTAATCATATTTATCATCATCACAATGTGTCGGTGATTCGTTGTCGATTATGACATTAATGCCAGTACTACATGTTTCATCGACACGGTTTTGCTTACGCTTCAATTCCTTGTTGAACTGCAGAGACTGCCGGTACTGCTGGCGTATGACATCGGGCATCTGATTTAGCGGCGTTGACACAGGATCATCCTGGTCGCACATTTTAGTATATACAAAACTTGTCGAGTTGAATTTTGTGGCATTAGTAAACGATGCATGCGCTACGCCGCCGTCATCCAGTGGTTCCTTTTTCACGGTGTGTCGTATGAGACTGCTTAATTGTGCCAAATTTACATTTTCTTCATCTTCCAGCACTTGCAAATCTGAAGTGGTTGTAACATCCGTTAACGCAGATGCGGTTTTCTTTATGCTGCTTAAAGGTTCATTCGAATCATCGGCCGAGGCACCGCCGCTTGTGCAGTCTATCAGTTCTTGTTTGATAGCTTTTGTTAATGGTGCTACCGACGACGTCAACGTTGTTGAACTAGGTGTAGTTGTGGTCGCCGCAGATTCTGCCCCTCCTGCAGTTGCTGCCACTACTGCTGCTGCTGTTACAGACCCCGTCGCCGATGATGGTGGGCTGGTGCCTTCGCTTTTTATCACATTGAATTTATCGCTAATGCTTACATTCTTATTTATATTACTACTACTATTGTTGTTGTTGTTGTAGTTCATTAAATTGTTATTAGAACGGTGATTTGGCCATTGTTGTTGTTGCTGCTGCTGTCGCACTAAATCGATCACCACTTCATCGGACACATCATCTCCATTCAACTTCTCACGCTTCACTTTTTCACCCAGCAAGAAATTACTTATTCCGTTCATGTTCTTGTCATCGATTAATTTGGACAGTCGATGCAGTAAGCGGCGTGGCAATGGCTCTTTTCCTGGAGGAACTGTTTGTGCCTCAGATACTGCCTTTGCATCCACGACAACAGCATCGGTGTGATTGAAGCGACGTCGTTTTGTACTCTCGCCATCAGCTCCATTCCCACCGCTTTCCTCAACGCCCTTTTGACGCTGCAGTCGACGACGTCGGCGCTTCTGCTGCAAGCGTCGTAGTCGTTGTTGTTGCCGTTGCCTCAGCATAGTTAGTGACGAAATGTAGTTGGCATCGCGTGAGATATTCTCATCTTTGCACAAAGCCTCCTCATAGTCGTCATCGTCATCAAAGTCTGCCTCGACACCATCGTCGTCACTGCCTTGAGTTACGATAGTATCGATTTTGGGTGACACATCCGTTGGTGCATCCGTGGGCTCAAATTTGATCGTTGTGGTGGCGGGTAGTTGTAATGAAGACTTTGTAGTTGTGGCGGTAGCAATTGAACCAGCTGCGTTAGTTATGTTGGACGGCAGCAGGTCAACAACCGTTGGTGGAGAGGCGGGTTTTACAGGTTCTTTTTTAATATTCACGGACTTAGTCGCCGTCGAAGCGGAATCGCTTTCAAATATCGTATAGTCCAACTGTGACCAAAAATCGTCCATATTTGTGGCAGTGCGATCCAATACGACACGACCACCACGGCCCATGCGACGTCTGGCGAAACCAATACAACGGGGCCTGAGAAAAGAGCAACCATATATCTTCAAACTTTTTTAAAGAAATATGTATACCTACCTCGGATGTTTT
Organism: Anastrepha fraterculus; assembly: GCA_037575425.1. Classification (NCBI taxonomy): domain Eukaryota; kingdom Metazoa; phylum Arthropoda; class Insecta; order Diptera; family Tephritidae; genus Anastrepha; species Anastrepha fraterculus. The sequence continues at coordinate 38,014 of JAYXIM010013278.1, read as the reverse complement.
ATTGATGTTAGTGTGAAACGATATTTCGGATCACCAAGTCCATAATCTTCCTTTGACTCCCAAGGCCAATTACCGTCATGGGCTAACGGCTATAAGTAAACAAGAAGCAAAACAAAAGTTAATTGTCATTCCATGTAAACAGAAATCACATAATACATATAACATATGGTTTTTAAAAAAAATCGTACATACAGAAACATGCTTTGACAAAACTAGGTTCAATTGTACTGAGAAAACTTCATATCTAATCTCTAGCCATCGCAAAAGCTCACCCTCTGATAGTCGCAATGCTGCTTTCGCCTAAATGCAAACGGTGCCTCCTCTTCGCTCTCAGAGCCTATTTTGTGCGCATGATGACCACTACCACCCCCACCTCCTAAGCCGCCACTGCCAAAATCTTCCTCCTCCGTTTCGATATTAGACTCATTAGCAGCGGGCGATGAGCTCTGACGATGCAGCTGTAGCAGATGTTGTGTGCTTAGTGTTGCTCCCACTCCACCCAGCGCAGACGCTGACAAACCATTACCACTGCCAACGCCACCCAAATACTGTTGTTGCTGATGCTGCGACAGATGTTGTTGTTGTTGCTGTTGCTGTTGTTTATCACGAGGCAATTTATGTTTTCGTTTCTTATACTGTCGCTTTTCCTTTCGATTACCGCCACCATTTGCGCCAGCGTTGATTGCATCTATGGATTGAAACATAAAAATACAAAAAACAAAAAAAAAACACATTAGTAACAAAAATATCAGAAACAAATAAAATTGTTAGGATACTCACCAATCGTTAGACTCGAAGGATTCAGGTACTGCGAAGCCGACGCATACAAATGGCCACCACTGCCAGACGCTACACTATTGGCACCCGCCGCTGATGTAAGCAAACCGCCTGGTCCCAATACACTACCAACACCGGCAGCATGTGTGGCCGCACCTACAGACGCAACACCTGTGGGTGTGGTGCCCGGCGCAGATCCATGGTGTGAGTATTGATTCGTATACAATGGGGCAAACGCGGGTCTGTATGATGACGGTGGAGAAGAGAAAACGGATAAACAATTTAGTACGGTCTTACCCACCGACAATAGAAGATTAATCAATCAAACATACCTAGAATTCTTCAGAGAAGAACTTAGCTCGGAGAATAGAGCACCACTGAAGTCGCGCAGTTGGTATCGCTTCTCGAAGATTTCTATAGATAAATGCAATTGCTCACGTTTCGTCTTCTCGCGTCGCTTCACCATCTCCAGCACGGTGGTGGCACGCTGTAGGTCGCGCCTAATTATATATGCACGCGAATAATTAGTATGATTGAAGTTGACAAACAAATTAGCTCAGTAATGCTACTACCCCAGGGATTACGGTGTGAATTCACAGGGATTACAAAATCCCGTTTCTTCAACACAGTTTTTTAATTTGAAAAATAGTTCTACACAAATGAGTCAGGGGGCTATTGCTACTTATTCTCTATCTTTCACCTTTCTCCTATTTACTTCCTGTGTATTTAATTTTACATTATTACTGCTAATTAATAAAACTTAAAGTAAATACTACTTTAGGGTTTCAAATGATAAATGATAAGTTGGTAAACAGACTAAACTTGGTAAGCAGAATGGCACGATTTGGGTATTGGACACTCGGCCATAACACTCCGTCTGGGTGCAACTAACCCTATTGACTATTGTTTGGATGAACTATATTTTAATAGAATATTTAGTACTAGAATTCCAGCTAGACGTGAGTGGGTTGACAATATAGGCATAAAGGCATCCAAGGAAATGGTAAGGCAGACAAAATTAGCAAGAGAGGGCACTACCACTCGCCTCCCTCTTGGTATGGAGATTGTACCATAGGTATACCCCTCTCAAACCCTCCCTACAAACTGCGTGGTACAAGCAGCAATGTCACTTCAGCCAACACGAGTTGGATTGATAGTCTGGCATGTAAGGCTAGAAAAAAAATTTGGTCAGAATGGGACGTCAGGCGCTACTTAATCGGTTAAGAAAAACGTCTCTACATTAGTTGTTTTGATCACAGGTCACTGTGTCCTAGGTCGACATGCTTAAAGATTGAATGTAGCTCATTTTGACAGAAGCTGTAAGAACGAGAAGGAGGAAGAGACTGTCAGACATCACAACAAAATGGTTTAACGAACAGTAGCAGGTAAACGGCTTTTGTGGTATACCAATGGATCGGAAACGATCTAAGCAAGTTGGTTTACAGCCCAACTGCCACTTCTACCTATCTTTGACAAGATATAAATACGTACCGTTTCGGTAGCAATGAAAGTGGCTGCGAAGCGCATTGCAAAACATGCAAGGGCACGTTTTTACAATGAAGAAGCTTCTTATACCTAAACCCCATCCGCCAATCAGTGACGGCATAAAACTTTAATGAAGTCTTACTGCTCTTCACTAATATTATGCCAAACGCCAAGCGTTAGCAAGAGGCGAATAGATGAAGCAACTGGTATACATAAACACGGTGGAATAGAGCTGCCTAAAATTATATTTGTTTGTATAATAGTGAGTTATACCAGTTTTATGAGGCGAATCTTGTGTGATAACTTTGTTGTTGCTTTCACAAGTTAATTTTTCGTCAAGTGTTCCGAGCAGAGAAGTGGCAAAGAGGTTGTTGTTGTTATTGTAGCAGCTTAAAGATTCCCCATACTTACATATGGGGAATGCTGCTGAAATGACAGTCCTTGGGCGGATATAAATCCGGGTCGTTTCGGTAACGTAGAACCGACTGTCGTGGAAACGAAGTGGTAGACAATGACAATTGGTGACTACACCGTACCGACAGGGGGTTATGGCCTTGTAGCATTGCAGAACAATAATTTAGGAATGCAATTTTACGTCATAAGATTATTTGTAGCAATGTACCTATACCTTTATATCATGCCATTACTATTACTGAACCAAATATTACTTTACCTAATTTTTTATTTTTTATTCTAATCATGCACCTTTTAAAAACACCCTTTTCATATAAACATGTATACCTTTTGTCTAATAGTTTTCTTTAATTAAGCTTAACTGTGATATTCAAGTTTGTAATATCATCTTCATTATTCTTAGAAGCTGCATAATATATATTTTTTAATTATATTCCCTTTTAACAATAATTTTCCTTTATCTTCCATTTTGCTTTTATTAATTCTATGATGTTTGCTTATTTGAGCGTAAATAACGAAAACCTGAATGTCATTACTGACACATCCTTTTAGATGAAAATAGAACAATAACATTTCGACATTCATAGTGTCTTGTAGTTCACCTAAATGATTTTTCAGCAAAAATAAGATAATAACAAATTCCGTAACTATTTTTAATGATTAGTTTTAAGAAAAGCGAGAAAGAATTATTAAAACTACTTGAATTTTTAGCTTTGCCCGAGGCATTTGCAAACGAGAAAAGAAGAGATGCCTTATTTCAGGGATTTGTTTAACCCTGGTTAAAACAACCAATAACACTCAACTCTATTATGGCTCTGACCATGCACCAGTCCATTCCCTACCTAGCTTTTAACAGGATATTTTTCAAAATCTTGCAACTTTATTGACTTATCGTTAATAATCTTACTATTACAGAAACATTTTTGAGTTTGCATTAGGCAGTTCTCCGAACCAACTTAACTTAACTTTTCCTTAACTTTACCTATGTTCACTTTGTAACATCTTATTTATAATTTTATTTTATTTTCCAATGTCAAAAATGGCACATTTAACAATGGCGCAAAATTGTAGCTCATTAAGCGACAATTTGCAATTTCTGAGGAAAAAAAACATGGTGGATACTAATTCAAGGTAAGAGCAAGAGCGTACTCTTTAACTTAGCTACAGTACCTACTCTGCTCATTCCGAGAACAACACTTTTCAGAACAAGGCACAAGGAAACTTATTAAAAAATCACCTGTTCTAAAATCGAGGTAAATTGTTTGTGCCTACATTTTGCAACCTCATCTATTTGAATTTATTTCTTTCTTTGTTAATTTAAACGAATAGTCATGCAACCGAGCGACTACTGTACAAGTTTCCAGACTTTTAAACGCTGATTTTTATTTCAACTATAATTTACTCACTTTTTATCTACTGTAACTTTTTTACTCTTACTTTTACTCTTTGATGTCAATTAGTACTTCATTTTTACTCTATCAAATTATGTATCTCAGTCACTATATAAATAATATTGTATTTATTCCCGGCTTAGGTGTTCAATTTCTACATCTTTAAATTTACTCAAACTAAGAGGTAACTAAACGCTTTGTGATACCAGGTTCAATTGCCTGCCCATAAAGTAAATCGTACGCACCTCAGTTTGAGCATCTTCTCATAGGACGTTTCATCGTTTTTGCGATTCTTTCGCGTTTGCATCTTTTCGGTGCGTCGGCGAAATGCTAAGTACGGATTGTTCGAAGATGCGCCCGGACGATTCTCCGTTTTCACAGTCAGTATCAGCGGGTGTTGCTGTTTAATTCCAAGTTTTAATTTAGCAAATTTGTTTGTGCAAATCGATTTAATTGAATTTTTGGTTTTGTAATTTAATTTCAAACAAAATTATACACAAAAATTGTGCCATTTAAGAATTGGCGCACTCTTTTTTCTGAATTTTAATATCATTACCATTTTTAAGCGTTTATTAAGCCAGTAATCGTAAACAGCAATGCTGACTTCATCGTCCTGTTTAAGCAATGCTTTCGCCTCATTCAGCTTAACGACCATTTGACCTGAACTCTTCTCCAGCCGATCCATCATCTGCTCGAACTTCAGTGGTGTCAGATCAAGGCGTCGACTCTGCTGGCTAATCCAAATCTCATCGCTGCTGTCCATATCATAATCTGGCACATCTTGCTCGAGACCCAGCGCTTTAGGGGGAGCGCGACAAATGAAGTTCGAAAATTAATCTCAATGTTTCAAGTTGGAAAGTCATTTGAACTTACGTTGCATGTGTATTAGTTGCCGCGGCATTTTGTAATTGGGAGGATACATGCGATCGTAGGCTTCCTGATCGGTGGTAAAAACCTCTGGTGTGGGTATAATGAGACCAGTACATATTGCCCGCTGCAGATGATGTTCCTTGAAAAGCAAGCAAAAACAAAAACAATAGTTAATACGTGATATTGGTTTAAATGAAGCGCTTGGCCTTTATGTATACGAGGCCACCAAAAAAAAAATCTGAATGGTCCAGAAAAGTAAAGTTATGATTCGAGTTTTGCAGCCCCGAATGGAAACAAGTAAATTTAACACAACTATTAACTTTCAATTTGTTTTATAATTTAAATTACATTGAATTTAGATTTTATTAAAAAGTATATGTATGCTCATGCTCTCTATGATCGAGCTTCGAGGTATTTCCGCCGCAATGGGTATTTTAACAGCCGAAATGTCGTCGGCGATGTATTGCTATATTTCTCTTTTCAGAAAAAAATCTGTTTAGCCCTTTGGTTCTTCATTGCCGAAGTAGTCGATAAATTCAAGCCATCCTATGCCTTGCAATCTTCTTCTTGATGTCTTATTCGTCTAACCTAACCTGAAGTGTAACCCTTCCAAGTTTTGACTATGAATTTTTAATACTTTTATCTTAGACTATTTTATCAACATACCATATCTCAGTAATCACTTGATCAACTGGTGTTAATTTTTTTTTTTTTGCGAATGTTTACGTATTTCATCTTGATACTGGGCACAGGGGTATAACTGGGAACGAAATAGCGGACGCATTGGTCAGAAAGGTCGCAGGACCCGAACCCTTCCTTGCTATGGGACAACACACCATCAAGGAGAAGCTTAGGAGTGTAGGGCTAGGGCTAAGGGAGGTTTGCTGGCATCAAACCATGGAACTACCCCAAGCGAACTGCAGATTGCGTAGTCATCTGCACATGATCGAGGTTTGGTCTACGGTCTCCTGTCGTTTCTGTCACCAATCTCAGGAGACTCGAACGCGCCTTCTCCTCGAATGCAGCGTTACAGCGCGGAGAAGGTTGAGACATCTTAGCTAATTGGAACCAGAAGAAAGGCACATACATTCAATCCAATAAGAGAACTGGGTCTGGATGAGGTACTGTGATGAGAGAAATGTCAATGGCAGAAAAAAAATTGCCAATGTCCATGTACTCGTTATGAGTTATTTTATTTTACATCTGCGAAAAGGGATCCGCTAAATCCCGTTGCGATACAATTGCTTTAGGTACAGTCTTAATCCAAAACTGATCACTAGGAGAATATTATTGCATTTTTGTTCCAATTTGAATGAAAGTTGGCAATAGTCACATCAAAAATTAGAAAAACAAATTTTACCCCAATATTAATTGACTCTATGTTCTATGTTTAAGGGGGGAAAGCTGGTCTAGAATTTCGAAAAATTTTTTTTTGTCTTAAAAGGTGCTTTAGGGTCTTAGAAATAATATACCAAATGGGGGATGCCAGCAAAAATGTCTAAATGCCCAAATTTTTCATTCGACGGCAGTGCCTCGCAGGTATGCCCCGAACGCTATTTACAACTTTAAACGCGTTTTTCTCGAAATCACTTTTTTTAAACTGGCCGAAGACATAACTCGAACAAATCTTTACCGATTCTTACGAAATTTTGACAATACATTCGAAATACCTTTCTCCGGAGACGTACGTAGGATTTTTTATTTATATTACATAGTTTTTTTTTTAATCAACAATTTTATGTCGTTCTTTATAGTGAAAATTGTAACTTTTTGTTCAAACGTGCACCATTTCGCGAAAAAACAAAATATCGAAAAAATCCTATGTACGTCTCTTTCTGTTGTTATATAGAAACTAAAAAAATTTTATTTTTTGATCCAGGACAAAAATTAAGGAGTTTACGTCTTCGGCAATGGACCCACTAGAAAAAAAGGCGCCTTAGGAGAACTGCTGGACAGCGGCCATTTTGAAATTAATTCAGACGAAAATTTTTGTATTTGTACCATGAAAGCTATATTATTAAACCTATTTCACAGATTTTCGATTGATTCCTTTGTTGAGTCAAAATAAATTCATAAAATATGCCCATTTTTTGCGCTCTAGACCAGCTTCCCCCCTTAAGGGGTTAGTCTACTTTGTCACTTTAAAATTTTTCAATTTTTTTTTTTTGCATAATTTGAAAGTATATATATCCAGAAATATTGTGTAAAAATTTTAAGAAAATCCGAGCACTCTAACTATTTTTTTTTTACCTGAACATCAGTACCTTATTTCGTCTACCTGCGCGTATAGCGTGCATCGATGAACTTTAAACGCGTTTTTCTCAAAACGACGTTTTCAAAATCTAGCTCCACTGTATCTCAAAAACTAATCAACCGATTTTCATAAAATTTGGATCACCTATTCTAGACATAATTTGCACCAAATTGACGCTCGGGGGTTTTGAAATTTTAAATTTTTACTATATATTTTTTTTAAATATGCGAAAAAAAAACCGTTCTATCAAAAATTTTCCATTTTTATCAGCCATTTTTTTTGTCTTCATTAAATCCTAATATCCGAGGGTCATTTTGTAGCCAGTATCTTACTGAATCTGAAACATTTTGATTTTTTTGTTTCAGACAAGCCGTTCTTGAGTTCTGATGGAGCTGCCTCACCAACCCATGTTTGAGACGTTACGCTTCACTGCTATTTTTTTACTAAAAATACTATAAAATTGAATAAAAAAAAATTTATTTCTGAATTTTAAGACTTTATTTAATAAATCAAACAAATTTTATATTACTATCATTTATAGTTTTCTCAAAAAAAAAATCACGAATATAGCCTTTTTTTCGAGTCTCCAAAGTAGACTGACCCCTTAAGTCTTGTTCCATAGTCGTACAACTTTTCACATTCAACTACATTAATTAATGAGGCTAACGATGTTATAAAATTACGCATGCGCGAAATGCCGGTCGTTTAGCGTGAAGCCATCACTATGTAATGCAGTACACTCCTCACTTCTGTAAACAAATAAGTATGGTTATAGCCATCACATGAGTTGTTATTGTTTTTTCTTTTTTTGTCGAGAATACGTTGAGTGTAACTCGCTGTCTCCACTAGTGATTACTCATCCTCTGCCATACACCTCCAAAGAGAAATCGCCAACCCACTAATTGTCATTTTGAGAGTTTGGCAGCTGCATTTTCATTTCGTACCAACGCTCTTTTAAGCAACAACGTATAATATGTACTGTTATCGTCAAAAGAAAGTATGCACCACATTTTAATAAGTGTTGACTATTTATTTATTTTGCATTTTCAATTATTATTTTTATAAAAATATAGTTCAACTACTTACACACCAAGAACCATATAAAGAGAGTTTCGATCTTTGTATAAACTTGTCAAAGTTTGGCAAATTTTCATCAACATTTCAAAGTTTTTACTCAGAATTTTAAGAAAAATATCGGGTATTTAGATCATAGAATTTTACATACAATAAAGTGCAAGTTTCAATTGGTGCAAAAATCGCACTCATGTTTGAGAATTTTTTCTGCTGACGGTATTCGGTGTTTTCTTCCATATAAAAAAATAGGTGTTAAATGGATTTTCTCCAAGAAAAAAATTCTCAAAAATCGGTAGTATGAAAAGAATAGTTGAAACTGAAAAGTAAATAAATACACAGTCAAAACGTGTCACTGTATACGAGTACACACATTTTGATATTTTGCGCGTTACATGGAGATATTTGCAATTAATTTATTTAATAGTTCAAAAAGTGGAGAGGGAACAAGACGAACACCATAAGATTAATTATTATATTCAGTACTGTGTACTCACTCGGTTTTTAATTCTCACAATGTTTTCTGTTTGGGAACCCTCTCAAGTAGGTTTTGTCGATCTTGTCCCAATTTGGTTTTGAAATTTCGGGACAATTTAAATTTGGATGCGGTACATATAAATGTGAAACAGTTTGGAACTTCGTAAATAAATAAAGTGAAATTTTAACGTTAAAAACTAAAAAAAATACTCCATGAGGGAGATAGCAAAACGAGTATGATGCAGAGACATTACTACAAAAAGGACTCCAGAGAATGGATTGAAAAAATAAAATGACCTCTGCCAGAATGAACTGCAATTTAAAAAACTCATGTCTACGATTCTCCTTTTCGTGCTCAGCAGTACTAAGCTCCGAGATAAAGAAGCCAAAGAATTTTATTCGTTTTTTTTACTGCAAGGAACCTGAGAAGAAATGTTGCTTACGACATTTGAAGCAGTTCTGAGTGACGTTGCGCCCGTCTTGTTGCCTGGGAGTAGTGAAACAAAATGCGCAACACCGTCAAAAATTAACAAAAATCATCGAGAATTGCGAGCCACTTCAAGCTTTCTCTTTATCATAGTAACATTTAACGGGCTATAAAACTGAGTACCTAATTTGTTTGTTATTAAAAATTTTGAAGTTTGAAGTTTTGATGAAATATGTCCGACTTTTTATAAATCTTGAATTAAGTATTTATTAAAAAACTTATTGAAAAAAATAGTAATAAATTAATATGTAGTCCACATTTTACAAAAAAAAAAAAAACAGTGTTTTTATAATTTAATGCCTTTAATGCTATATTTTTCAGCAAAAAATTTTATTTATTGATACATTTTGTGTAACAAATGTTGGCTTTACGTTATTATTATTATAATTGGCGCGTACACCCTTATTGGGTGTTTGGCCAAGCTCCTCCTCCTATTTTTGGTGTGCGTCTTGATGTTGTTCCACAAATGGAGGGACCTGCAGTTTCACCCGACTCCGAACGGCAAATATTTTTATGAGGAGCTTTTTCATGGTAGAAATACACTCGGAGGTTTGCCATTGTCTGCCGAGGGGCGACCGCTATTAAAAAAATGTTTTTCTTAATTTTGGTGTTTCACCGAGATTCGAACCTACATTCTCTCTGTGAATCCCGATTGGTAGTCACGCCCCAATCATTCGGCACGACGTCCGCTGGCTTTACTTAGTATTTGGTAAATCAACTTTTTTCTATAAATTTCAAAACGAACATACCGCTTTCAACAAAAAGCTTCAATAACTGAACCACGTACTTTTAATCATTGTTACATATGTATGTATCCACTTATATGTAACTTAGAAGAGATTTCAAAAATGAACCAAGTTGTACAATTTCAAATCCATCATTTTATATAAAAAATTATTAAGAAAATTGTATTTTAAGCCTTGCTAAGTAGCGGCAACAAAAATGTCAATGTTAGATGAGAGTTTTTAAGCACTATTTTCTTATCGTTTTTACTACATTCGTTTTTTTATGAAATACACCAATTCAATATAAAAATAGCACTTAAAGTCCTAAATGACAAGTATATTAATGCATAATACCAGCCAAAGGGCAATAAAATGAAAGTGAATCATTATTCACACACACACACACATACCTATACACACACGTCGCAAGCTCATGCTTGTAAAATCTACCAAATGGCATGAAATAAAGCAACTAAACCTCTACAACACTTCACGTTCATCACATGTCGACAACAACACGTCAAAATGTGTGCATAAATATTACAAGTACTGCTCGTTACTCGTAAGCATGAAACATATGTATATGTATGTGTATGTTTGTGCGTAGAGCAACACGATCGTTTATTTTTTACTACATTTAAGGTGCCACTAAGTATGGCAGCAATAAACGTGCTTTCAACAAGCAAGATATTCTGATACGATTTTTGAAAGCAATTGCAGAAGCAGTCACCCTAAGCATGAGAATGTCTTCGGAAAATATTTTTTGATTTAAAAAGTTAGCTGTTAAAATTAACATTTTTTTAACATAACTTTTTGGTCGTTCAACCAGCGTTAACCCCCACTGACCCCATATAGTTTTTTAAATTAAATAGTGCTTAGAGAAATTTCCATCTGTCAAAGTGCAATGAAGAGTGTGAAATGAATGTCCACAATTTGTTATTAAAAAGGAAACTGATCCTAATGGATGTATTAACGATATAAAATTATTGCACTATGTTAATATATGTGAGGAACTTTTGAAAGACTTTCATTGACAATATTATTCCATTTTATTTGCCTAAAACACAACTGGCCCAGTGAAAAACGTTGCAAATAATACATACATATGTAACTCAAGTCATGTGTTGACACGGTGAAAACACCATGTATCACATTGAGAAAAAGTCCAAATATGTATGTAACATTGCTAAAATATGTTCATCTCACATAAAAAATATATAAATAACTCACACCACTTAAATATAATATTTGCCTACAGAGTTATTGAGAGTACACAGCGATCCGCCAAAAATGTCACACGGCAACACACTTATGGTCAGAAGGGCCACTTGCTAATGCGATTTTTCGCTTTCTAATAATTTCAGTCATTCTATGTAAGTTTCTTTCTCGAAATTTATTGTTGAAAACGATTTTGTGAAATTATCCTCAGGAAAGTAAACATTTTTGACAATAAAAAAGATTTCCCACGTCTGACCGCACCTTTATTTAACACATGTTCACTTTCAAGTCACAGCTCGTAGCTCGCAAGGAAATTTGCTGCACTATTGAAAACGTACATAAAGAGGATAAATGCGCGCCAATTTCGTAAAACAGCCGCTGAGCATTTAGACTTTCACTGACATGCCCTACAGTGGCTGGCACAGAGTGCCGGAAGCATGAAAGAAAATAAATGATATTTAGTTAACTAACGAGTGGTATTTTTGCAATTATGCACAGTAGTTGGGTAGATGAGATAATGTTCAATAAGGTCGAACTAAGGTGTGATGAGATGGAGAATACAAAAATGGTGAAATATTATGAGGAAATCAAGTTTACGTTATTGCAAAAAAGATATGGATTGTGATTCACTAGACCGTATGAAATCCCTCAAAAGATCTGAATAAGAATAAGAATGGGGTGACCGAGGCAGCTGCTGCCTTTGTAACAGCATAAACAACGCTCCAATAATTTTTGAGACGCTGGTGTATTGATAATACCTGACTGGTAGGAAAAAATGTGGTTTGTTTCGGTAGCGCGGACTCGAATTTCAAGGGGAGGACAGTATCTATGCGGGCCCACTTGAGATTAAAATAAAAGACAAGCATCAGAGATAAAATACAATAATTTAATAAGAACGCTTTTATATAATACAAATTATATATATATTTTTCGATTACTATCATACATTACTTTACAAAGAATAAAAATAAAATAAATGTCAATCATTAAATCGCTTCTATGTTGCGTGTTACCCAACAAAAGTGCATAAAACAATTTTTTATACATACACATATATTCTCATTTATGTGTGGGCAACTGTATTACCAATCATAAAATAGTTGTTGTTGCAATAATTAACACGAAGCGAGTATTTTTAAAGCATTTCTGTCTATCATTTTGATCTGTAGCTTAAGAGCGCTACTCTCTTCAAATATTTAAATATGTATTTATGTACATTTGTATAGTGCGCCGCTACACTCGCATTGGCTAGTATATGGATTTACATGAACATAAATGTTAGCAACTTATTTTTGTGCCCACATTTTATTCAACCTTGTTGCGACATTTATTCCTTACTTACAGTTTTTTTTTTAACTTATCTCGTGTGTCTAGACTCGGCCCTATAGTCTAGTGACTATCGGTCAACCAGCAGCTGGCGTGCAACGTGTTCAAAACGAAAGCAGTTGCGGTCGTTTATTTTTTTAAGATATACCAAGTAGAAATGTATGTTTTATATGTACGTATTACATATGTATGTATATGTAAGGAAAAACATTTGAATTATTTTTTCTTGCCAAACTGACTAAATGGCAACATATTTCCCAAAAATATTAAGATTTTTTTTATTTCCAACCAAATCACATTGAAAAGGTAGTAGCAGTACAGCAAAAATAGCAAGAGCAATGCATTTGGTTTTTGGTTTTGGTCCCTAGAATGTCAAAATATACAAGGTGGCGAGTGATGAAACTGTTTATTTGGACCTTTACGCGCTCCATTACTTATCTATTTGTATACTTCAGCTGTCTGGTTAACAAGTGTCAAATATGATCAAATCAGCTGCTCTACTTCTACTACCTGGTTCAGTGCGCTGTGATTCCAATGAAGAAAATCAAGCGACAAATAAAAGAAAATTATTGTTGGAATTTTATATTGAAATGCTCAGAAAATACCCCTTCTCTAAAACTATTAATGCGATATAAATATAATAAAATATTTAAAACTCAAGTAAATAATTATACGTATTTCAATTACTTAATTCGTTTACTAAAATACCTTAACCGTCTTGTGTAGCGCACACGATTTGAAAGTGTTAATCAATCCAAGCCATATTGAAAACAAATCCATTCAAAAAAATAAACAATAAATTCACTTATAGTGATGTATGTACATATATAGTATATCAATGGTGATCACAGCAAAAGCCGTTCTCCATATCCATAAATTTCTGCTCTCTATAATTTGGGTTCTACCTCGAAAGCGGAAAGCGTAGTCGTATTAGGAAACTTATAAATTTATATTAAAAGACAGCATTTTTTCTTCCATAGAAATCAAAAAAAATGGTAAATTTTGCTCGTGAGGTATAATATGTACATATCTATTGTATATTAATATATAATATAATAAATAAATATTAATAACAATAATACCAGAAACAAAATTAACTAAAAATAATCAATTACAATTCATAAGCATGACTGACACCTGGAGATAGATTTACGATGTTAACACTGGTGATCCACTGGTATATGGAGAACGACTTTTGCTGTGATCACCAGTCATGCATTGGTAGTCAATATGTTAAGTCGTATTATTTTAGTGTTGTTTACAACTTTCTCAAAAAATAATTGAAAAGTTCGAAATTTGGATGGAATTTTTTTTTTGTTTTATACATTTTTATTTTTAAATTTCCACTTCAACATTGCAGAAACGCAAGAGTTTCAATTAGAAATTAAATAATTGCTACGTGGCAAGCAATAGTTAATTTTCACCGAACCTTAACTCCAGTTTACACTTAACTACAGAATCTATATATATAAAAAGAAGTTACATTTCCTTGGTAATCTTATAACTCAAGAACGGGCTCACCTAGCCAAACCAAATTTTTAGGCTTTGTTTGGACTATTCAGTAGATGGTTTGTGTTTTAAAATTTTAAGAATCGGATACCAGGATCTCGAGAAATAGGCCAAAACGTGAACCCGGGTAACCCTAGGATGTGTTTGTACAATATGGGTAGCAAATGGAAGCTGTTGATGATTCTATAGTATAGAGTATTTTTGATGCCGCTCCGTGACTAGGGTCTCGAGATATCGCCCAAAATGTGGACCCCGATAAGTTAAGGATGTGGTGTTCGAACAATATGGGTAGCAAATGGGAGCTGTTGATGATTTCTATAGTATTTTTTCATACCGTTCCGTGACTAGGGTCTCGAGGTATAATCCAAAACGTGGACCCGGGTAACCCTAGGATGTGTTTGTACAATATGGGTAGCAAATGGAAGCTGCTGATGATTCTATAGTATAGAGTATTTTTGATGCCGATCCGTGACTAGGGTCTCGAGATATCGCCCAAAATGTGGGCCCCGATAACTTAAGGATGTGTTCGTACAATATGGGTAGCAATTGGAAGCTGTTGATGATTTCTATAGTATAAAGTATTTTTCATACCGTTCCGTGATGTGTTTGTACAATATGGGTAGCAAATGGAAGCTGTTGATGATTCTATAGTATAGAGTATTTTTGATGCCGCTCCGCGACTAGGGTCTCGAGATATCGCCCAAAATGTGGACCCCGATAAGTTAAGGATGTGTTCGAACAATATGGGTAGCAAATGGGAGCTGTTGATGATTTCTATAGTATTTTTTCATACCGTTCCGTGACTAGGGTCTCGAGATATAATCCAAAACGTGGAGGATGATTTCTATAGTATAGAGTATTTTTCATACCGTTCCGTGACTAGGGTCTCGAGATATAATCCAAAACGTGGACCCGGGTAACCCTAGGATGTGTTTGTACAATATGGGTAGCAAATGGAAGCTGCTGATGATTCTATAGTATAGAGTATTTTTAATGCCCCTCCGTAACTAGGGTCTCGAGATATAGACCAAAACGTGGACCTGGATAGCCCTAGAATGTGTTTTAACCACATGAGTATCCATTTCGGCAAAAATGTAAAGCACTAATGGATTTAATTGTGAAATTATATGTATTTGGGAGGTGCGTTGCCATATGTACTCCATCGAATGGCAGAAAAGGGGGTGCAGCCGTTCCTGAGTTATGATATTTTATGTGAGTAATGGTTTCCTCTCATACGAAATGCCTGTATGGGAAAAACAATAACAAATACACAGCCGCTTATGAGCGTTTCTGTTGTACTGTTGTGGTTGTAAGAGTATTATGTTAATATTAATTTTGGGCGAAAATATAATAAAAACTGGAGCATTCAAGGAACTGGAAAAACATTTTTAACTTTATTTTATTTTAGCATAATTTATTTAGCGTAAAAAATTGAAATGGAAACTAAAGAATCAAAGTTTAATTACAAGTTTTTATCGGCTCTTTCACCTTACCTGTATATAGGTGACCACCACAATCAAATTTTAAAAAAGTACAGAAAAGGCTATTGTGACATCTGTAGAAAGGATGTTGAATGAAAAAAATCAACTAATTCAACTGTTTAAACATTTTACGAGTTCTATAAAGAAAACTTAATATGAAAAATTTCTTGCGATATAAAAAAAACATTTTATGTATGGTGGTGCGAAGCCCACTGGGGAATGCTAGTATAAATATAAAAAATCCCATGTATTCTCAATTCATTTTCAAAATTAAATGAATTCAAAAATTCTGGCCTAACAGAATATGTTATGTTTTTTACTTAGAAGTAGATTTTTTAAGTGCCCCCCACTTTGATTGATCATTAATTGACGTAATTCTAGGGAAATTTCGGCCCACGACTCATTTTGGTCTTTATCCGTTGAAATCGCTATCAAAGGTGATTGCAACCGTATGCAATTCCTAAAACGTACGAATAAGTAAAAAGCAAGAGAGAAAATAACGGGAGTTTACCGTTATAACGCCAAAAGTATAAGCTAACATAAAGAATGTGCCAATACTTTTTTGATGTGAATTTGTACCTTATTTTACCTTTCAAGGTTGAGCTAATAAATCTAAGTCGAAATTAATTTTTTTTGTTCAGATACGTAATAAATAAATACTTTCAGAAAATACCGTTTTTTATTTTTTTATTCTTTCATTATAAGAAAAGTTATAACACTGAGAACTTTGATTTTTCGAGTGTGCCTATACTTTTTGATTCACTGTAAGTTATCAGTAATCATAATAGGAACATCCGTTCGCCGTTTGTCTTGTTAAAAACAGACAGCCACGAATTTCCCAATAATATTGAGTATTCAACTCCAAAAGGAAATTCTAGACACAGAATGTAACTCTTAGTTTCACGTAGAATACTTGCTGACAATGCCTTAAAGTTGATGCACAAACATCCTGTGGAATACCTAAAACATTTACATAACTGGAATGTTATACTAAGTTTCCACCGCAGCCGCTTTCGTGTTCTCTGCCGCTATCGTGTTCTTAGCGCAAACACGAAACAAAACTCCTGTCAAATCCCATACAAAATTAAAACACAACTCCATACCTCCTAAACCCACTTTTCAAAGCGTGCTTTGTGGGTTTGCGTCTAATTCAAAGCGTGTTTTGTTGGGTTTGCGTCTAATTTAATTATTAAGTGGTGGCAATGTTGCTCATTTTCCTCATTTATTATTGCATTCTTATCGAAATATGGCAACAATGATTGCAATTTGTCAATATTGACGGCCTCCGTAGCCGAGTGGGTTGGTGCGTGATCACCATTCGGAATTCACAGAGAGGTCGTTGGTTCGAATCTCGGTGAAAGCAAAATTAATAAAAACATTTTTCTAATAGCGGTCGCCCCTCGGCAGGCAATGGCAAACCTCCGAGTGTATTTCTGCCATGAAAAAAATCTGCTCATAAACATATCATAAAATAAAATGAAATAAATGTATAAAAAAAAAAAATTTTTTTGTGATTCGAACCAAGGATTTCGGATCGGAAGCCCACATTGCTAGCCGCTGGGCTATCGCGCTGTGCTGTCGCCGCAAAATAATGTATCATAAATCTGTTTACCATACCAAAGACCATACACTTTACAAACACATTTCGGTGGAAACAGTTGACAGTTCTCCCAAACACAACTCCTGCAAACACGGTGTTTGCTTTTGGTGGAAACGGGGGCTTAAATAAGTAAATATGTATGACGGAAGAGCGCAAAGTGTTACAATCTACATTTTGCACCCACGTACCTACAATATTTCCTCTTGGCTCTTTTCAAAGAGATTCCGTGAAGCACTAAAAAGGCAACAACGTTTTAAGAACAAAGATGTTGTACGCAACACTAACAAACAACACAAAGTGAAATGGTGGCTATGAACTCAATAAGCAACGACAACAACGAAAGCATGAATTTCAATACCAATGAAAACCAAGCACTAAGCAAAACGACTTTAAGAAGCTCCAAACTTTTTTGCAACAACAACTTTAAAGAACAAAAAGAACGAAAAAACTATAAAAGAAATGAACAAAAATTAAGCAAAAAGCAGACAAAATAAACAGTGTTGATAATATTAACAAAAACAAATATAAAAGAAAAGAAAATTGAGTCAGCGTTACGCGCTGAAGAACGTACCAAATGAAGTAGAGTAGCCTGAAACTTGGAGGCAAGGCAAATCGAGAAAGAAAAAACATTAAAAGGAAGCAGTAAAACATTGCCATCACATTGCAAAACAAGTATGAGACAAAAAAACCACAAAGAAAAAAAATGTATACAATTGCAGAAACAATAGAAAAAATATCAGAGGCATCAAAAATCCGACAATGAGCAATTTTACCAGGTCACGACTCACGTTAAGTCGTTGCTAGACTATCGCGGCAGCGGCTGGGGAACGGTGATCCCGCGTACGAAGGGCCTTGTGGGCCTCGAGTGCATGATGATTTCAGTTGGTTGACTTGGTCGCCTCACAAAAAAATTTAAATTAATGATAAAAGATAGAAAAAATTCTTAGGAGAAGTAAAGAAGATAAACTGAGCGATGCAGAGTAAATACGACAATGTGAAAAATTGTAAATTAAATGCAAAATACTTAATTGGGTTCATGTGAAGGAAACGAATTAAGATAGACTTTTTTATATTCTTAACGCGATGTCTTTAGGCGGTTGCTGGAATCAGCGGAATAAGTTTATATTGACCAAGCAGGGAAAGTTTGCTAATTATTAATGTGTAGCAACAACAAACACTTCATTAAGCTTGGTGTGGCGCCTTAAATTAAGTTATTAACAGTGTTTTTTTTTTTACTTTACACGCATACAAACACATATATTTTTTGTTTTAATTTGTTTAGTTGGCGCGGATTGTGTATTATGTTTTTACTAATATAACGTACTAGCATTTGTACGTACATACATGTATACTTTATTGGCTTTAATTATACACTTGTGCCCGCATAATTAAATCAATACAATATTGCAAAATTTTTCAAGTTACATTTTTTTCGTAAATTTTTTATAAAAAGAAATCTAGATCTCGGTTAAGAAGTAAGCAAAATGGAAATAAAGTTTTAAATTTGTTTAAACTTTGGGAAATAATAGCCTTATATGATTTTAAAAATTTTCTAAATTTAATAGCTGTTAAACTTTCGTACAGATTTTAATAAAAATTACAGACAATATAGTCTAATGAACGCAGTTTAATATAAAGTTAGTATAAACAAATTTCAATCTGTCTAAAACCCGTGAAAGTTTTTTTATTGAATAATTAGTTGATTAGGCAAGTTTTTTTTTAACATTTCAATTCATATTTTATTCCTTCAAAATTCAACTATTAATTAAAGATGGAAAATTATGGAGACTTTATTAACTTGAAGATTATTTGACATGCACAAATCTGTGTATGAGCCAGGTACCAGGTACCAGAAATGCTGCTGGAGTGACACTACCTGGCCGAATATAAATTCGGGTCGTTCCGGGTAGCGTAAATCCGTGCAGCAAATATCGCGAGCGCATACTTAAAGCGAAAATTTCTTTTTTCAGATTTACTATTTTTTTCATAAAGAGTTTAAAAAGTTAAAAAAATACAATCAACAAAAATGTACGACAAATATCATGCACGAAGTGAACTGAAGCTTCTTATGCAATAGCAAAGCCGGTGATAATTAATGAGATTAAAGTGAAATGAAGTATCTACGCATATAATCTAAACCATGTACCCTCAGACTTTACATTTCTAAGGTCTCTACCGAACTCCGTTCAATACAGGCCGGCAAAATGAACTTGAATCAGTACGTCGCTCAGAAAACAGAAAAAATTAAAGAATTAAACTTTATTATTTTTTTATTATTTAATATTTAACTTTAATTTGAGCTTGAGATACTTTTCTTGCAAATAAATACTTATTGCTTAGTATGGAATGTACCAAATAATTGGAGCAACGAGAGTTCTGCACCGCGCTGTATTAAAAAAAAAAAAACTCTTTAAATATTTAATATAAAAAAAAAATGTTCGTACCTAAAAATAGAGTACCCTTTTGTGTGCCTAATAATGTGCATAACTCTGCATCTGATTTCTAAAATAAAATGACTTAATGGAAGTATGCACACAAAATACACTTTCAGTTAAAATATCAACATGCAACCTACAGTATTTATAGGCTAAGTTACAACCCTACTTACCGAGTTGTTGCCTATTATTCACAAAATACATATACGAGGAGCTGATTAATCAATGGAGAGCCAAAATAGTAACAGTGCATGCACTTAATCTTTGTAATCTTATCAATAAATAGTAAAAAAAATAAAAAATTATGAAAACAACTCATACATTGAAAAAGAAAAAAATGGAAAAGAAAATAATTATTTTTATCAATTTTCAATGAACTTGAAACAAGTGCTCTATAAACGAAAAAACAATCATAGGAACGTGCTAAATACACTCTCATGCACACATACACATAGTATATGTATGGATATGAATATTATTGTACTTGATGTTAAATGTTTAAAGGCATGACGATCGTTGATATAATAACAAAATTGTGGGAAGGGTTTCGTATTTTTTTTGTTTTGGCCTGATCAACGAAAAAGTGCAAATATACTAGCAAAACAAACGATCAATTCAAAAATGCGTACATACAAACAAAGGAAATGTCTATGGCATGTTCTGTTGGGTAAATCTGATAATCCCTACCAAAAACCATTACGCTTTTTAATTAATTTAATACGTTTTTTAAATAATTTAATAAGTTTTTTTTTTTCAATACGTTGTTTAAATAATCTACCTTATCCAAAAATAAGCACATTTGCATACGTAGAGGAATAAATTTTTGCGAAGATGTCAAAAGTAATTGCCAAAATCTCTATTTATTTAAATATCGGGTCAATAAATAAATGTGGTACGCTTTTTATTATCTTCCAGATATACTATGTACACATGTACATATGTCGTTCGGCACTTTTTGATTATTCATTGCTTTAAAAAAATGCTCAACAGAGAGGTAAACATGTATTTAAGTAAATATTTCCACAACGTGACTCACCATCATTCATAATAACAGTATTTTTCTAAAGAATAATTTCCGAACAAAATAATTGCTTCAGTTAAAGAAAACATTTTTATTCGCATTTTAATTAGAGGGGAGGAGGGATCTACAGTTTTTAAGCCGACTCCGAACAGCAGATATTTTTTATCAGAAGCTTTTTCATGGTAGAAATACACTCGAAGGTTTGCCATTGTCTGCCGAGGGGCGACCGCTATTAGAAAAAAGGAAGAACGATCACTGGGCAATACTACAGTGAGTTATTGGACCGCTTTCACAAAAAAATTGAAGGAGACACGGCCGCATTTGGCGAAAAAGAGCCATTTGTTCAACTACAATAACGCACCAGCACCATTCATTCGGAGTTGTCGCCGCCAAACTGCGTGAATCGCGTTATGAATTGCTGCCGCACCCCCCGTATTCACCCGATCTGGCTCCCCGCTACTTTTATTTGTTCCCTAACATGAAGAAATGGTTCGCGTGAAAAAAATGTAGTTGAAACGAGGAAGTCATCGCCGAGACAGAGGCGTATTTTGGAGAATTCGTCAAATCCTATTTTTGGAGGGGTTAAAAAAGGGTATGTCTTTCTAAAAGGGGACTATGTTGAAAAGTATAAACAAATGTTTTGAAAAAATGGTGTCTTCAAATCTAACACGGGTACTTATTGAACCCCCCTTGTATATTATATGTGGCTAAATAGTACCCTGTATAAATTGACTGCTTAGTTTTAGTTGAATCAACTGAAAAAATGCCTAAATAGAAATGCGACAGACGCTAAAGCCCACACCAGAATCAAATATTGCAAAAATGAAAAAAAAAATTAATAGATATGTGAGAATAGAAATGGATGGATCATAAGCAATGATTTCTTCATTTGCTTAAGAACGACTTTCTGTTCTTTATAAACTGCCTGAATACTACTAGAAATACTTACTTAACTAAACAAATGTTAGCACACAAGCACAAATGCGTATACTACGTAAAAAATTCACACAAGCATTCGCATACAAACCACAGGCACCGTTTGAGCCGAAACAAGGGGCGAAGCAACTGAAAGGTTGCTAACAGCGACAACATGCACACACAACTACAATTGTTGAATTTGAAGGTAATACGACGCTCAAGAAATCCTACAGCTGCAGGCAATGTACCAATATTCCCACAACTTTACTCTTAATTTCGGAAAGATATTTGCTTTGTAAAGTACGACTCTTAGGGGAAGAGTGAGTCAGAGTGTGCATACACGTGTTATTGTTGTTTCTGATCTGACGCGTCTGTTCCTGAATCAATAGATATTAGTTTTGATACTGCTAAATAGTATACCCGTGGTCAACTAAATAGAAACAAGATATATTCACCAGTGTTTATAACTTTTTTTTTAAATTTTCATAATTTTTTTTAACTATAGTCCGATGTGCAAAAAATATGTTTCAAATAAATAAATGCTCCAAACTTTTTAGAAGATTTATAAAAAATTAATAAATTTTCAAAAAAAATTTAAACTGTTTTGTTTAAAAAATACTAATTAAAAAAATTTATAAAATAAATTGCATTATAATAAAGTGCCGGTTTAAAGTGGCTAAAAGATCTAGTGGATTTTAGATAGCCCGGCGGTGTGAATTTTTTTCCATAGAAAGTCAAACAACGTGCATTTGCTATATGGAGAAATTGTACAAGATCTCTGGGGAAAAAATCACCAAAAATTAACGACCCCTTCAAACCCGCACTTTATTACGCTGAAGTTTGATGGCCTATAAAGATTCTAATAAAAAATTTGAAATTTTGAGGAAATATGTAGAATTTTTATAAATCTTATAGTGTGAAATTTTGATTATTATTGTCTTTGGTATAGTATGAACTATATTTTTATAAAGAAATTTACTGAAATTATAGTCAAAACTTGACGATATGTGGGGCCTTTATAATAAGTTCGAGTGGTCTAACAGGTAATTTTAACTGCAAAAAATTAAATTTTCTTTAAATCTAATGCACACATATGTATGCATATTCCATACATTTAGAATATTCCATTCCCTTCACTAAAATGTAGAAAAAAAACTGTGGCCCACAAAGTACATTAAATAAGTAACTTAGAGCAGCTGATTAATAAATTTCTATTGTGGTCTCTACGATATTTAAATTTAGATTAAATTACTCTAAACTGTCGACCTTTATTTATAGCTTTTGAAATTATATGTTCAATGTACCTCATTGTTGGAAAAATATTGGGCATGTTGTCGAAAAACAATCCGAATATTTCTCTTCCTTAAAAAATTTTGCTGTTCGAATTTAAAATAAAAAAAAATAACAAACTCCAATGATGTGAAGTAAATTGCAAATGCGTACAAACGTAAAGCATAAATTTTCGCTAAGGGAAATTGAATATGAATAAAACAATTTTTATTATACCGAATTGAGGGTACAAAAACGTTACTCGCTTTCGTTGCTTGCTGACTAATGTCTTAATGATCGGAATAAATGCAATCGAATATACAAACACATACATATATGCAAGTAAACAAGTGAGTGTGCTGTTTTTGGATTACTTTTCCAGTTATTTCAATTCGTTTTGCGGTTATTCGACAAAACTGAATACATTTCATTTGCCTTTTAACCATTCCGCTACACAACTACATAAGTAACTTCACGTACGAACACAACTTTACTTTCATTATTTTTGTTTTCCTTCAAGACAGTTTTTTAATTACTTGCAAATTTATGTGTAATCACGTAAACTTACCGACTCCTCTTCCTTCTCCATGCCACTGGGCATTTGTGGCACCGCACGATTTATAGCCGAATATTCAGGCAAATCTGGCAGCTCCTCTGCCAAGTAGATGGGCATCTGCTTGGAGGGATCTAGCGCACGCGCTCGAAATGATAATTTTGACATGATGATTATAGAGATGCGGTTGTTTATGGATGCAACGGTGGTTTTTCTTTATTCGCCTACTGTTTTTGTTGATTTTTCTCACACTTTGTTACTTCAATCGCTATTTCCACAATGAGCCGACTTGTGTTTACACTTACAGCCAATTGATTATGCCAAAAACCACTGATTAACGATGTATGATTTTGACTTTGTGTTAATTTTTTCACCCCTTTATCTTCCTTATCTTCAGGCTTTGCTGGCGCTAGAGCTATTTTTTATAAATTTCTCCGCTTTTACTTCCCGTTCTTTTGACTCTGATTTAATCTAAGTTAAGCGTAACTTTTGACGTGAACAAATAAATGTTGCGGCTTTCTCGGTTGTGGCGTTGACTTTCGTAGTTGCACCAAAACGTGTAACAACGTTGATACGTCTGAATATGTGTTGGAATGCGTCCTCTGCCGCTTTTCTTGCAGCAGCAGCGGCGTTGAACTGCTACTAAATAGCCTCTGCGCTGATGATGTGGAAAACGGTTTGTTGTTATTAATCAAATTTTTGGATGTAAATGAACTGTCTTCGCAGTTGTTACGTGGAGTAAAAGAAGGGTGCAAGGATGGGTGCGTGAGATCCACAAACGTCGGTGCTATTACCGCCGCGGCTACTTCTGTTTTTTCAACAATTGTTGATGTGATTATACTATGCTGCCTAGTGTAAGTTTTAGTATTGGACTGGAATAACAGTGTTTTTTGCGGGTTGTCACAATCACTGATTATGTTCTGGTTATTACCGCTGCTACTGCTTTTGCTACTTCTGCGGTAGTTACTATCTTTGCTATTCTCGAACCAGCAGAAATCACTGGCTCGATAAACCAATTGGTTTTGTTGTTGAAGGCGCTGTTGTAAACACCGGCCACAAGTTGTTGGTAGAATGCAGTTTCTGTTACTGCGTTTCCAGCTGATGCTACTACTACTGCAACTATCGCGGGTATCGATGTGGGCAGTAGCTGTGAGCTGAGTTAGAATGTAAGTATCAGAAGTGTGGCTATCGATAGACTTAGCAGCCTGGATTCCCGATCTTGTAGATAAATCTGATGCAGACGCGAATTGAGTAGGGTGATTAGGGATTGATTTTTTTAACCGTAATGCACAACTGCAGCTATTGATGCAAGGAATATTATTGCAAATGTTGATTTTCTTGTGTTGTTGTTGTTGGAGATGATGACAAAGGCAAGATTGCTTGTTGTTGTTATTCTTGCTAACGCTGTTCGTTCCGCAAAGCGTGGAAAACAGCGAAGATATCAACAACAAAATGTGGACGAAAAAGTTATTGCAATTACAGCACTGCAGTGGTAGCAACGACAACGACGAGCGGTGCAAAAATCGAATCGACGACATTTTTCAAGTTGAAATCGAAGAAATCAAATGAATTAGCATAATTACGATGACCTTTGCACATTTCATTGCAACATTTTAATTCTTTAAATCTAATTTTTAAATTGTATTATCACACAAAACTTTTGTTTGTATACAGTGCGTTTTACTGTCGTCACATTAACCAATTGTGCTAGAGCCGTTGTTTACAAAGTGGTTTGTTGTTATACTGCTTCGTTGTTTGCTCGCTTCACTTCGTCGCCTATTTTTAATTTGCTTTTTCCTCCTCTTTCTTGGCTTACTTTATATTAGCTCTTTTCATTATTATTATATATTTTTCTCCAATTTATTTACTTTTTTTGCTCTTCTCACTCCATTGAACCTTTTAAAAATAAAATAGTTAGAAAACAAAACCAAAAAACACTCGCTTTCAATCTTTTTGCTGTTGCCATTGTTGTTGTTAATATTTTCTTTATACACTTTACATTGGTTTCCGAGCGAATTAAAATGACAACTGTCGGACAGCACATAGCTGTCAAAACACTCAACACAAAATAACGGAAATAAAGGGCGGGCATTTATACTTTAAATTTTATTTGTTTTATTAGTTATTAAATACGTTTTTTAAAATCGCACTAGGGTCAAAATTATAAAATCATAAATTTTCTCTAAATTTTAAAATGGGTTTTCTATTTTTTTGTTGCCTAAAAAATTGGCGCAAGTCATGGTTATGTAGTTAATAGCACTTCTCCACGACCTCTCGTTGACAAAAACAATCAAAAAAGCGGTTACACGACTACTTTCGTACGTAAATACATAACCTCCCTAACATGCAAGCGACGCACAATTCGGGAAGCGATGACGACGCCACGCGATACGATACGGCGAATTCATCAAAACAAAAACCATTCGGCGAATTCGAAAACGCTCGCTAAGCACCAAAATGCCACTGAAAAAACACGAAAATTTAACAAAAAACGAACTCCATAACGCAAAGTGAGAAACATGCTTGCCATATTTTGCAACTATATCATGCTACAATTTACTGAATTATGCAATATACCTATTTCGCGACATATAAAGATCTTTTTCAGAAGCAAAAATTCATTTTCAAATTTCCAACTTTCAGGAAAAATTATAAACAAATTACCGATTTTACAGAGTAGCGTGGTTTTGGCATGAAAGCCATAATGGCGGAAGACTAGTCGTCGTCGACGTTCTCGGCAACGTTCGCGCGCACCAACGCAAATATACGCAGTGAACGATACTCACGGATCACAGGTTGTCGCATTCACACTCAAGCCTCAAATTAAATTGGAAAACACTAAGAAGTCGAACAGAGCAAAGTAGAAAACACAAAAACATGCTACGAAAAACGACACCGACCGAATCGAGCACGTTGCGTTGCCATACTCCGAATCTCTGCTACATACACACTATTTTCAGCTCTTTTCTGCACACGCGCACTGAGTAGTACGAAAACAATTTTACGAAATTAAACTTGCAGCGTAGCTGCTCGCACATAAATCCGAATTTTCGAATTAGTTTGCGCTGCGTACGCAATACAGCAGCCGTTACACATCCTATCCCACCCTTACCACTACTAATATACTCTAACTGAGACGCACCGCGTTCCACTGCCCTACAGCGAAGCACAAATTTTCCATTCATGCGTATCATACACGACTACTCCACCATCCTTCCATCTACCTCACACAATGCGCGCACACCGCTCCCCTTCAATAAGATTCCATATTCCATTCCAACCGACTAACAAACCTAAGTACACATTGTGCATACACAAACACACCCGTGTCGACACGAAACGCCAAATGCGCCTTAAAACTGTAATCACTATTGACCTCTCCTTCGCACTTTACCTACGCGACATGTGTGCGAGCGAGAACCAAACACGATGACCATACTTTTTCGGGTCGGGTAAATGGCGAGCACCATGAAAATTTTTTTCACCAAAATCGATCAATTTCGATTAATTCATACTTTTTTCACAACGTATTTTCTGGACTTAAACTACGCCACTTTCACACATTTTATATGCAAAACACTGCGTGCAATCGTTAATATCAAATTTCAATTGAATTCTGGAAATAATTTCCACTTTTTGCGTTAAAATTCGTTACCAATTGTGCAACGACACGAGTTTTTCACAGGGGCACGTTCTTCACTGAACGTAATGGCGGCTCGGGCAAACCATTTCCGAATTTTTTCGGAGTTGTAGCGCTACTTGCCAAACAACGAAAATTAAAACACTTCATTGAGGGGCATTAAACTAAGTAAAATTCGAATGCGACTGCATAGAAAAATCGCCAAAAATTTTAGATATTTATTGAAATAGTTTTCTCAATGTGTCAACAAAGTTTAGGCATGAAATTATTCAAAATTATTCCTTTGCTGCATTTGCTTTAGTGGTGAATGTTCGAAAAAGTAAATTCAGCGACAATGAGTGCGTTCAACTACAGGGTACAAAAAAAATTTAGAAATATGAATACATAGAAATTTTTTAGTAATCATAGCGTGTTTTCTCTAAAGCAGATTTGTGTAGTCACAAGTAATTCTCCTAAAGTTGACTTAAGAAAGAATTAAGTTTTATAATATTGCTCTATTTTGCAATACAAAAATATTATTCTCTACTAACAGATTTTGTTTAAATTGAAAAAGAACAAAATACTTTAAAAATAAATATTCAAAAACTTTATATATATATATATATATAATATATGTATATTTATAAATTTATTAACTCATTAATTCTACGTGCATACAAATTTAAAATTCACGTTTCAAATATAGTCAAATGCTTAAATGAACCAATACAATATGAATATTAGTAGTACTATACATATATTGCTACTGTTTTCAAAAGTATTCAAGTGAATATTGCCTTTGTTACAATGGCCGATAACAGAAGAGAAAACAAATAAAATTACAAGAAGATAGCTTGGTTTGATTTTTTTCAAGTCAGAAGTTTTAAAAGAATGCAATAGATATTTACGTACGATCACTTACGAAGGTCTTAGTAGCCAGTGTGCTAATTAAGTTAGGGTTATATTGTATATATCCTCTATAAATAATAATAATTTACGTACGAGTTTGAAAAATACACATACATACGATCGTGAAAAACTCTTTTTATTTTTTATTTAAATTTTTTTTTATTAAATATAAATGTAATGAAATCATCAAATATGATAGTTTCTTGCATACAACTTTAAAACATTAAACACCACTTTTGAAACTCTCGCAATCGCCTAAGGCTTAACATTTTATAATTGCACGCCACAATGCTGTACAGTGATGTCCTCACAACATCGTTTACTATTCAATATCTTCCTCCAATATATATAAATATAGGTACATACACAGGGACCTACAGTTTTAAGCCGACTCCGACTGGCAGTTGGTTTTTTATGAAGAGCTTATACACTCAGAGTTTTGCTATTGTCTGCCGAGGAGCGACCACTATTAGAAAACAATTTCTATCAATTAGTGTTTCGTGATATATGGTATGGAAATTGTACATATCCTATTTGAGATATATATACATTTATATATGTATAAATTCGTGTTGATATATTCCATATAACGCAACCATTTTTACCTCGCGCATTCGCCCAGGGGTTAATACTTTCCAAACGAATGTTGCAATGCTGAGCACTAAGATATGAGTGATGAGTGACTACCGCATACTCACATCATTCGTGTAATTTAAATCGATTAATATAGATACTTTTTACGGTACAACAAACATGGAGTCATTTTTATGTATAAACAAATCTTTCTAGGCTAGCGTACATATACACTTACGCAGCTATGCTGTAAAGAGTCCATGCAAGGTACTCATTTGATTTTTATTACATACAAGCTTTCATATTTCTCAGACTACGTTGCTGATAAGCGTCAGGTGAGAAGCGCCAAAACACTCCGACGACACTGATAAGTGCACTCACCTGCAAAAAAAAATATATATACATATATACGTATAATATAAAACATGGTACAATAACAAAAAGAAGTTAATTATATTGTTAATAATACAAATACTACTACTACAAAAGCATAACCAAAAGAGCGAGAATGCGATTAGAAACTGTGCAACTGATAACTAACCACATTGATGAATTAATTGGCCGAATGTTTAACTCTTATCCTCAAATAGAATTCAGTCGAACTTTAAAATTCATGGGGTGCGCATATGAGTTATAACATTTTAACGGCGGAATTGCTGAAAACCGTTTGCAGCACTTTTAATCGTTTGAATAGTCGTTTCATTAAAACAAAGTGGTCGGTGAATGTTATCGTTTTAAATTACCTATCGGTACTATCGATTAAGATTTTACTAGCAATAAACAACATATAAGAAAAAAAGATAAAATTAAATGCTTGAAGATTTATTAATTTCGTATACCAGTGACACATCCAATTTGCAAATAAAAAAAACATACCAACATATGTATGTACATGTATCTCAATTTTATGATACTTTGTCAAAAAGTTTATTGTTTTCAGTGCGAATAAAAAACTTAAAAAGACGATGTCATAAAATATTATAACTGTTCCAATGCGAATTGAACAGAATAACCCAAGAGTTACCAATCAAAGTGAATCACCATAAGGTGATTTGCGAATCCGTTCGTTATTTTCGCGCTGATAAAATAAAAGCCTCATTTATTTAGAATTCTTATAGATGGACTCCAAATATACATATGTTATGTATATTTATACAACCTGCTACTTACCAGTTCGCTAGCGTATATTTTCATGCTTACATACATATGCCTGCTATCCTATGGACGTACACACATACATATGTATGACTGCATACCTTTGTCTATTAATCACAGAAGTCTTCTAAAGGCTCATACGAGGGGTGCCTTTTATATGTCGGGATTAGAGAACAAAAACAAATTTTAATCATCGAAAATCACTTTATTGTTTTTCAAAATATTCTCCATGAAGATCTATACACTTTTGCATGCGTTTGAACCAATTGTCGAAGCACTTTTGCCACTCTGAATGAGGTACCTCCAAAACATGCATTCTGAATGCCGCAACCGCTTCTTCAGGTGTCGAAAAACGTTGACCTCTCAGTTTGTTTTTTACGTAGGGGAATAAAAAGAAGTCATTCGGTGCCAAGTCAGGACTATACGGCGGATGACCCATTAATTCGATGTTTTGGGTGCTCAAAAATGCAGTTGTTTGAGCCGATGTGTGAGAGCTCGCATTGTCCTGGTGAAGAGTGATCCGTCTTTGGCGATTGGTTTACCTAATTTCTTGGAAGACAACTGTCAAACAAATGGTTGTGTACCACTCAGAATTTACTGTTCTGCGTTGTTCTAGTAGTACGGTTGTGGCATGTCCAGTTTTTCCGAAAAAACAGGCGACCATTTGCTTGGAAGTGCTTCGTGCGCGAACAACTTTTGTTGGATTTGGCTCATCTTGAAACACCCATACAGTCGACTGCTGTTTACTTTCGGGCTCATACGCGTAAATCTATGATTCATCACCTGTCACGATGTCATAGACGTGTTTCGAAGCCCCGCGATCGTATTTTTTGAGCATTTCCTTCGACCAATCGACACCAGCCTTTTTTTGAGCGATTGACAAATTGTGTGGGATCCACCGCGAACAAATTTTTTTGACAGTCAAATGTTTATGCAATATTGAATGTATACTGGTCCCACTAATGCCTAAGATTGTCCCAATCTCACGATAGGTCACATGACGATCTTGCAATATCAGTTCGCGCACAGCATCAATAGTTTTCGGAACAACAACTGATTTTGGACGACCTTCACGAAATTCGTATTGGAGTGAACTACGACCACGATTGAATTCACCATACCATCGATAAACACTGGTCCTTGATGGAGCTTCATCGCCAAAAAATGAATTAAGTTCATCCATGCAATGTTGCTGAGTTAATCCACGTCGAAAGTTGTAAAAAATAATCGCACGAAAATGTTCACGATTTAATTCCATTTTTGGACCGAAATGAATCTTTTAAGTTACTGTAAACAACACAAATAGCGCTGGTATTTAAAAACGTTCTGAGTACGTAAAAGCCAAAAAATGTCAAACTTTGCAATACAGCCGTCAGTTGCCAGATTGCAACACCAGGGTTGCCAAATCCCGAAATATAAAAGGCACCCCTCGTATATGTTACATACATACATATGTATACTACAGTTAAAGTGCGTTTCATAACTACCGCAGAAGAGCCTCACTACGAGGCTTGACAATTAAACTGTTTCATTCATTTAAAAAAAAAATTCGCAAGAAAATATAGTTCATTCTATTTTAAAACCAATATAATTAGAAGTTTCAAATTCAAAAAAATTTCATACAAATTCCAAACAATCAGAGTTTTGAGAAAAATGTCTAGTTTGCAGAGTTCTAGTCCATTGAATTTCGGTATTTTGAAGCGCAAGTTTGAACTGGTTCCAAGATCATATTGATTTTTTAAATTTTTGTTGCTGATGGTGTTTTTCGGTCGATTGTGGATTTTCCACACTGATAAGGTCCAATCAGTTGGTTGATGGTGGGCTTCACAGCCTTTCATAAAAGACGTTTGGTAAAACCTTAAACGCGATATTTGGAAGATTAATCCCGCTGTAATTAGCTCAGATTGCAGAATCACCCTTTTTATGGATTGGGCAGAGCACACTTAAATTCTAATTGGCAGGTATGATTTCATTTTGCATACTAGCTCCTCGCCGCCATGTTTTAATAGTTCAGCCGGCAGTCCGTCGGGTGTTTGGCCGAGCTCCTCCTCCTATTTGTGGTATGCGTCCTGATGTTTTACAAATGGAGGGACCTACAGTTTCAAGCCGACTCCAAACGGCAGGGTTTTTTTTATTAGAAAAAACTTTTTCTTCGTTTTGGTTTTTCACCTAAATTAGAACCTACGTTCTTTCCGAATTCCGAATGGTAGTTACGCACCAACCCATTCGGCTACGGCGGCCGCCGATGATATTAACATCATCGGCCTTAATAACCGCGCTGTTAGTTCTGCCTTTTCCAAACTTGATAAAGAAGCAAAGGGATTGGGTCATGGGGTGAACAAGGACAAAACGAAGTACCTCCTGTTATTAAACAAATATTTGGCCACGTCACGGTTGGCAGTTACGATTTCCGGAAGTGACTTCGTTTATTTAGGAACCAGCATTAACACTGGTAACAATGTCAGCCTTGAGTAAACTCCTCTCTCGATGAACAAATCTAACACTTTATAAGGCTACCGTATAGCGCAGAAGCTCGGACGATGACAAATATCTGATGAGGGGTCCCTTGTTTGAGAGAAAGATTCTGCTGAAGCTTTCTGAACCTTTGAGCTTAACGGCGGCATAGATAGAGTGCACTGAATAAAGATCCAGCGACTGCGTTGGCTGGATCATATCGTCCGAATGGTTACAAACGCTCCGGCTTTGAAAGTATTCGATGCGGTACCAGTTGGTGGTAGCGGAGGAAGGCCTCCTTTACGTTTCAAAGATCAAGTGGAGAAGTACTTTGCTTCACTTGTTGTGCCAAACTGGCGTCGGCGCTTTGTTAAACTAGGCCAAAATCACTTAAGCGGGGATCGATCCAATCAAGAAGAAGAATAAGTTGAGTGCTGTCTTCCCTATAAAGAAATTTAAAAAACTCACCAAAATTTTGAAGTCACAACAAACTATCTTTTTATTATATTAAAATTTAATCAGCTAAATACTGCATAATAAAATTTTTTTAAAATTCAAATTAAAAACATGGGAATTATGATGAAAATTTTGTGGAATTTTTCTAATTCCTGCATTAATTTTAAAACTTAACTGTATATGGTTATTTTTAAACAATAAGCTACATATATTAAAAAAAAAGAAAAAAAGAGCATTAAAAAAAAGAAGATAAACAAAGAAAAATAGTCAATATTCAAAATGTTATGTACATGCATACATACATACATATGTTATGTTCCAAAAGTGTATGTATGTATGTTAATGTCTTTCCGTATTTGATGTAATACAAAGTGATAATCTCCAGCAATTCGATGATCATATTCACTAAAATTTTGCACATGTGCTAAATTCAAGCTTAAATCGACGAAAATGAACTTTGACATTTTTTTCACAGAAGTTATGGAGGTGGAAAAAATCAAAAAAGTCAAAAT
Source organism: Anastrepha fraterculus (assembly GCA_037575425.1). NCBI lineage: Eukaryota > Metazoa > Arthropoda > Insecta > Diptera > Tephritidae > Anastrepha > Anastrepha fraterculus. The sequence goes on along the minus strand of JAYXIM010013278.1, from coordinate 5,055 downwards.
TTTCATTAAAACTTTCAATATTTTGAAAACTTAAAAATTCGTTGAAAAAGAAATCCAACGAGTAGCGATGTGATTAGTGTCAATAGGCATGAAAGTATTTTTGAGCTTCTCTAATAGCTCGTATGCCAAAAAACATTTATTTAACTCTAACTTTTTACGTCCTGGTATTTTTATTGGAAAGTGTTCCGCACTGTGGCCATCTGTTGCACCGGAGCTTTTCCGACTACGTCAGGCCCGGCATTAGATGCTCTGATTGGTTTGCCACCACTTGATGCTTTCATCCAATTAGAGGTCTTCAAGGACATCTGCAGGCTGAAACACAATGGGACCTGGTACGGCCCCTGTCCGGCATTGGAAAACAGAGAAGGCATGTACGTCTATCCAACGATTTTCTCCATGCCCCTTGACTCCAGCCCTCAAGAGTCGTACTTGAAAAGAGATACAGTGTAGTGCTGCCAGAGGCTCAGTTGTGGTCAAACTCAGAAAATGAGCCCGCATTTTTACGTATGGCTCCAGGAATGAGAATGGCTCCGGCTCTGGGGTCTACGTGGAATCCAGTGGGACTAAACTGCACTTTGCTCTTTGAATGCATGCATTTGTGTTTTAAGCGGAGGTGTATGCAGCGACAGCCAAGCTGCGCTTAGGGCCTTAGACAGCCCCCCAACCACATCAAGGGTAATCAAGTCCTGTAAATCCAGGCTGAACTATGTCCGTAGACATAATAGCCTGATGCTAACATGGGCCCTAGGACACGTGGGTATCGCGGGTAACGAGACCTCTGACTCCTTAGCTAAGATGGGCCAAAGAAGTTGGCCTCAGAGCCCCTTTTGCCACTCCCTTCTGCGGCCATCCCAGCCAGGGTTAGCAAATGGGTAACTACCACCCACAAGCGAGCTTGGCAGGCTGGAAGAGGCTGCAGATGGACTAAACTGATGTTGCCTTTCATGTCCGATCGACTGTCGCAAACCCTTCTGTTATTAAGCAGAGGGGAGTGCAGACGGCTGGTTGGACTGATGACGGGCCACTTTCTGTGGGCGAAGCACATGGAAAGGTTGAAAATCTCAGACAGTGTACTCTGCCCAGCTTGTGAAGAGGCGGATGAAACGGCGGACCACTTCCTGTGCGTCTGCCCCGCCTTCGCTCGAATCAGGTTTGAGGTCTTTGGCACTGATGGGTTAAGAAGCGACCATCTTAGCTCCTTGGCACCACAAGATCTACTCAGATTTCTTCGAAGATCGGGTATATTTAAAGAAAATTAAAAGGGAATCCAAATGTAGTACAATGGACTTAATTCATGTCTGAGTGCTGCACTTGCTAGTTGTCCCGACAAAAAAAAAAAAAGATATGTTCCGATAGGAATTTTGCACTGAAATTCTCGTGAATCGGGGTATAATTCGGAGTTACTAAAACATTTTTTATTTGGTGTGGATGCAAACTGTCTGCGTTCCACTTCTGTCTTTCCTTGCAATTCATTGATAGTAAATGTCATTGCTTGTAAACGCAGCTGCCGTTGTCATCCACTGATAGGTATTCTTTTTTTCCTGTGCAGACGCGACTAACTTCGTCGCAATTATAAAATTTTACCTCTAGATCTTTAGGCTCTTTTCCTAAAACATGCGCACCTGACCCTCTCTTTGAAAATTCGAATTAAACTGAAATACTGAAATACTTTTTATAACCTTTCCAACTTTATCCCATTTATGCAAATTGGGTCAGAAAATTTGATTCGTAATTTTGAACACGAACTTAGCCCATGAGTAAAATTTTAGCGAAATTGTAGGCCATGTGGCAGGAGGATGTTACCTTTAAATTCTAATGGCTGTAAATGTACATATGTATGTAGGTGCTTGAAAGTAAAAAATGTGTAAACCAAAATATTTGTATACAATGTACCTCTTGTTTTTCTTTAAAGCGCTTTCTATGTCTTTGAAAAATGGATAAAAATTACATTAGTTCTCCAAACGATTTTCAACATATGGAGGGTACTGAATCGGTTGAATTCAAACGTACTTTCGCTCTCGATGGGATCGGGGAAGATGAATCCTTGCGGTTATATTTACGCAAAGCGGGACTATCGGATGAAATTGAATATTTGACACCGGAACAGCGACGTGCCTTCATTTACGATATTATAAAGAGTAACAAGATGCCGGGATATTGGATGGTAATTAAGAGTGCTCATACATCCTTATGACACATTTACACACCACTACAAATTACTTCATTTCAATCATTTTCGTTGTTCAGGCTTACATTTTTGATCACAATTACATACTTCGTTGTAGATGATTCGAAAGATGAATTACTTATTTTGGTGGAATTACGAATTAGGCAAAGATCCCTATCTTCCATAAATTTTATAATCAAATGGAAGTCGCCTGTTAAGTTAAAATAAAATTAAAATAAAATATCAAATGCAAAGATGTCGCAAGTAATCAATTAAATTTGGGAAGACTTATCGATGTAGATGTATCGGTTCTCTTCTTACTATCATACTTCCGCTTCTATAAATACAAACTTCTGCATGTCAAAGCAAATACATTTAGATTATATGGTGAATTTCAGAAATACTATGGTAATTCACGATTTATTGCATTTGGTCTTGCAAGTATACTGGAATATTAAAAATTATACATACGAAATATACCCAATTTTAAGCACAATTGTTAGGTTAGGTTAGGTTGTACGGGCTGTCCACTACGGGACACACACATTGTGATATCGCGTGCAGGAAGCAGAGCCACGAATAACGTTGTAAAATCAATTTTTTGCAAAAACTGTTTTTTTTGCAGATTACCGTTAATATTACTTAGATCGCTCAAATACCAAATCACCTAATCAAAATTATTTACCTTATCGCAATTAAAATTAGAAAGAGTCAGTCAATGGAAGAACCTTGTAAGGTAAAAGCAAAATGACACGATCGGAATTATCGAAAGTAATTGATAAGTTGAAAAGATGTGCAGAAAGAAAATCGAATGTTGAAAATTGGAAAGATGATAAGAATAAAAAGTTGAGAAATATTGAAAATGCGTATATAGCAAGAAAAAATAAGAGTATACCTACATACCTGCAAAAAACACAGAACAACAGAACGAGTAATAGGAAAAATGTTTTAAGTAAACATATACGAAAAAATCAAAGTATTGCAGAAACATGGTTAAGAAATCTGGCAAGTTATACAATGTAGTCGCTTTGAGAAGAATTCAATGGGTTCTGTGATAAAAGGGTCAATGATAAAAAGAATAAAGTTTTCCTATTTCATATTTGGTTATGATTTTGTCACTTTCGCGGCATTCCTTCAATTGTCTTCGTAAAATCTACGTCTGGAAGATGCAGGTCAGTGACACAGTGCTACAACAACAGCAAGCGGCGACTTTTCATACTCCTTCGGACCCAATTTTAAAAATTTCTTATTGCGGGTCTACTAATTTCAACTCTACTCTAGATACTCCTCAAACTTAAATTTTCCTAGCACAGTGCAATAGCTTTCTTTTAACCCTTTCGGTCAGTTTTTTAGGGTTTGGCATTATTTTAACTTATAGTGACACAACTTAAGACTAATCAATTTAATTTGAATTCAAAGCGAAAAGGCAGCCTTTGAATTACAGTAGACTATCTGTGACTATCTTATTACGTCCTTCAGTACTTGAATTATATTATTTTTAGGATTTGAGAAGCAAGGTTAGTATTTTATATGCGTGGAAGAAGTCTACTAGTTTCTGAACCATAAAATGCTTGTATTTGTGGTAGTTTTTGTAGTGCTGATATTATTTATGATGCGATAACAAATTTCCTGGATGTATAATACCTGTATGTTTACTAGAATTATCAAAAATATCAAAGTGATTAGATTTCTTTTTTCGACCATTCGAATATATGTGAAGGCGAATAAACCTTGACCGGTACGCGACTATCGGTGCCGGGCGTATTAATGTGTGACATACCGACTCACATAGATGGTGGGCTCGATTTACTATATAGGTATAATACATGAAGTTTTTTCTGTTAACATAGTCCCTGAACAGGTTATTTCTGACATTAAGAAGTTTATCAAAAACAAAAAAAAAACGCTTGTTGTTCTGAGGTGGCATGGGCTAGCCGAACAAATCTAGTATTTTAGTATAGTTTTGGCAATTGCTGTTTTGTGAGATATGCCGAATGGGTTGGTACGTGACTACCATTCGGAATTCACAGAGACAAAGTAGGTTAGAATCTCGGTGAAACACCTTTGAAAACATTTTTCTAATAGCGGTCGCCCCTCGGCAGGCAACGGCAAACCTCCGAGTGTATTTCTGCCATGAAAAAGCTCCTCATAAAAATACCTGCCGTTCCGAGTCGGCTTAAAACTGTAGGTCCCTCCATTTGTGGAATAGCATCAAGACGCACACCACAAATAGGAGGAGGAGCTCGGCCAAACACCCAAAAAGGGTGTACGGGCCAATTATATATACATATACATATATAATAAGCTGGCATAAATATCTTAATCTCTTTTATATATATATCGTATATATATTTGCACTGCTTGACCTCGCTTCAAAAGGATGCAGTGAAGACAAATCTGCATATGTAAGGTGTTGCTACTACAGTAATTGATTTTTTTTCTTGCAGTTGTTGGTTTGAATGTCACTTTGTGATTGAAATTTTGACATTCAGACCACAAATTTGCATAACCAAAATACATGTAAATGTTTTCGTTGTTCCAGTGATTACACTCTTTGTATGAGTATATTCGCCTTGCATGCAGTAATGAACCTTAGTTATTACTTTTAATATCGATATTATTTTTAACATCGCTTGGCGTCATTTGTGACCTTATTTTGTTAATAGCTCAAACAATGTTCCCTTCCAGTGCTTAATTTCTGGTTAGTTTTGGGCATAGACAAATATAATAATAAAAATACTAACATATTTGATAGCCATACTTCCGCTGCTATAGAAGAGACACAAATGCCAAACGTCAGCTATCCCTGGCGGTTCAGCGTGAAGTCTTCTCTTTCGAATACAGTACCTTTCGTTTCCGCATTCGTTTTTATTATTTTTATTTGTTTA